>CAJNIZ010045363.1:6605-35789 GCA_905231905.1 Symbiodinium pilosum
CCCCCCCTCCCCCCCCCCCTCCCCCGCAACCCCCCACCTCGCCCCACGCCCCGCCCCGCCCCCCGCCCCCCCCGCCCCCTATTCCGGTCTCACGAGAAATACTCTGGGGACGACGTTATTTTTATTGGGGAAAGGGATTAGTATTGCTGATGACGACGTCGGTCTTCATATGAAAACCAACCCCAATCTTGTTTTCCGTATGAACATTCACAACACATAGCAATGTTCATCTGACGGTTCGAAGGACTACTGACACCAATGCAAGAGCCAATGCATTTACATTGACATTCATTTTCAGATAAGTACTGAATTCAATTCTGGTCCGAATGCCGACAGGCTGCCAACACGAACGCTAATACCCATACTAAGTCCTAACACAAATACTAATTGTATTTATGCTGGTTTTATTTGAATACCAATAATAGTAATACTACTGGTATTATTTCCCATACTAGTACCAATACCAACACCGATACTTGGTTTGACATTCATTTTCCATGCTTATGCTCATGCCCATTCAAATCATATTACTGCCAGCATCACTTTGAATATTACGATATGCATCCATACTAATACGAAAGCGAGTACAAATTAAGAAGTTGAATTAGTCGTATTGCTTTTCATCCTGTGCTGGTACCAAGACCCACCCTCATCCTACACTAGTACCAATACCCATGCTAATGTGAATGCTACTCGTAGTAAGTTCTACTTCTTTGTATTAGTATTCATATTGAATGCAATACCAGCGCAAATGCAAATACCAATCCTAATCTTCGTTCTACTGACAGTAGTACTAGTTCTGCTGTTAGCACAAATACTACTACCACTTGTAATAGCAATACAAATTACAAATATCCGTATCTATACGAAAACCCATATGAGTAGAAATGCTATTCCTAGTCTTGATGTGAATATTGATGACGGATGCTGATGCCAGGACGATACGCCTTGTAATAGCGCCATTGTTACCATAACCTCCTCTTTTAGGTGCCGATATAGTTACTATAGTTTTTGCATCCCGGACGCCTTGGGATTGTGGCATTCCGACCACTGTCAGCCGCCAGTGGCTTCTGGGCTATGGTTTGTTTCTTCTGAATATTGGTTTTGATCCCAACCGGAACTTTGCTGTCGCGTGAAGGTCCATAGGCGCAAAAATCAGCCTTCCCATAGACGGTCTTCAAAGTTTGGTGTGAAATCGCGCCCTCCGGCGGAGAGAGCATGTCTGCACGGCCTTCTCTTGTGTGAAGCGTCCATTTTGCCTACGGAAAATCCTGATTAGGAGACCTTAGTAGAGCACCAAAAGTCACAACCACGCGAGCGCACATAAATGTTGATTCCATCTTTTCCAGCTACTCATTCTAAGGGTTCCTGGCTGTCCATTATCCTGATACGCAGCTACGACTCAAACTTAAAACCAGGATGCGTAAAGAACCCATTTCGGGATTGGGTTTTGCTTTTGAATGCCAATAGATGCACGCACACCATCAATCCTTCAAGCTGCGTTAGTTCCTACGGAGAGCGTGCTGGCAGCAAAAACCAAGCATTCGCCAGGGTTCTGGGGTTTGTTTGTGCCTCCTCCTTCCTACATGGCCCTCCCCTTCAGTGGACGCGGATGAATTCAAACCAAGAGATTGCAATACCAGGGTTCCCAAACAACATGCAGGGTGACAGTTTTGGTTTCTACAACAGAAGAGGCAAGAATTCCGGGTGACTTTGCAGCACGTCCACTACATCTCTAGCTGTGTGTAAACATTCGTAGCAGTCTACAGAGAGTAGCAGGTATTTTCAATTAGGGTACGTAAACGTAGTTGAAAGCATTGGTAATGGTGCGGCTGGAGGTGCAAATTCAGCAGTATGGCAAATGCAGCTGCAGCGCTTTTGGGGATTCTGCAAGGAAGGCTCGGACATGTTTCTGCACAGCAGGAGCTTCGCACCTTCCGAGCATGCAAATTTAAGGCGGCCTTGGGCCGTGCACCACCCTGTGCCATTCAGCGCCTCAACTGCGACTCAGTGACCAGAATGCCTTGGTCCGACAAGAGTTCAGAAACACACGGAAGGTCCTGGATGTCTTGTCGGCATGGCAGCCAACACTGCATCTCTTAGCACAACTGAACGGTTGGCGTCTCCATCCAACACCTGCCAGAAGCTTACTGTTCCCTGGTCCTTGCCAAATTGCACTATTCCTCCAGGGCTGTAGACTCTGTAGATCACTTGCTTAAACGTGCAGACGGCTTGCGGCGCCACTCTTCAGTCATTGTGCTCCACTGGAGGCAGAAAGTGAGCATGCCAGACCTCCAAGCCAAAGCCTGTGCCACTCTTCGCAGGAAGCTGGCGTCGAAGTGCTCTGCTGCTGGACACATTTCTCTCGGACCGGAGCTGGGCAATGAGATGGGCATTGGCAATGTCACCACAGGCCAGCAGTAGACCGACAGCGCTAAGCAAGAACGAAACCGCATTGGTGCTTGAACGCCTTGGGCACTCTCGTGTTTTTAAGTTCTAGCTTGCATCACCCTGAGGCTTGGTGTTCTGCGTGAAGCTCGTCTCGCCGAAGCAGCTTCAACCTTCTATGTGTCGAGTTTTGGCTAAGGTTGTGCAAGTCCCTGGCATCACCTGGAAGGTAGGGCAGGGCGGCAAACACGCACAGGAAACCGCGAGGTGAACAGTGTGATGACTCCATGTAGGCAGCCATGGCTGTCCTCAACACCATGCAAGAAGAGAGAGCAGATGTAGATGTCAAGGTCTCAGCATGTCTCAGGGCAGCTTGTCATGGACCTGCAGCATCTCAAGAATGCGTGGACTTCGGGCAAGGCCACGCTTCTTGCGGTGGTGGCGGTCGCTGGACTTGGCTATCTTTCACATGCAAACTACATGAGACGCACAGTCGTTGGATGTCCTTCGCCTTATTCGAAGCATTTATATGTGGCTTAGAGCTCGCTAGGTGGCTCTCGAGGACAATCATCAGTCGAGAGGACCGCGCATCAGAGCTCTCAGCTTTGGAACTTTTGTTTGGCCGAGCTTAAGAGAGAGGACTGTTTCAGCTCCAGTCGCTGCTGACAGATCTGGCCACAGAAGCTCTGTGCAAAGCTTATCCTGATGATTCGGTTGATTCCAGAGCTTTCGTAGTGCACGCACGCTGAGATCCACGTTGTCGCTGACATTTGCCCAGTGAAGAAAAAGAGCTTGCCTTGCCCAGCCTTGACACAAAGGCCGCGTTTCAAATTAAGCACAGCTGCGCAGGGGGCAAATGCAAAGCGAGCCTCGTGTCAAGTGCTCAGCTTCCCAAACGCTGAAGTCGGCTACACAAGATGAGGTCCTGGAAAACAAATCACTGGAAAATGGCAGCTGAGGTCCGAACACCCCAATCCCAAAGACGGGCAAGTATGTAAAGCCGCATTTGAAAGAGGCCATGGCCAACATTTGGATACGTCCAGCGCCTGCGCGGCTGAAGTTTTTTGCTCCAGTGAATGCGCAGGTTTACAAGTCCTTCCGGGATGAGTGGGTGGGGTTCCCGTTGAGTTTTGCTGCAAGTTCGGGCAGCCTGCGCCATGACTCTGACCACCTTCTTGGCGCAAGTTCAGCCGAGGTCAACTGCAACGTCTTTCGGTCTCCTGGGCCAATGCAGAAGCTCGCCTAACCTAGGGGCATAAACAGGCAAGTTTAATTGCAGGAAGAAATCACATGCAAGGCTTGATTCGTCTGGTGATGTGGGACCGCTGCATGGCGCTTGGGAAGACGCATGGTCAAGCAGCCTTCACCTGGACGGGCAGCGAGGTCTGAGAGACCCATCACCTTGCTGGCGGACTACTTCAGCCTTTGGCCTCGGCCAGAACAGGCCCCTATGCCTGTGTGGCCCACTCACTCCTGTGAAGAGCTGAGGTGTAGATGAGCTCAAGCAGATCGTGCAACCAAGCTCTCAGCCTGCTCCGTTGGTAATGTGCCAGGAGCCATTAGCCCCTGCCCTCAGCACCTTTTTGTGCGCCCAGCGTCGTTGCACATGTCCTTCTTCTTTTTCATAAGGTCGTTCGAGATGTGCGGTTACGCGAGAACTTGAGCTTACTGGAGCGTTGCGCTCAGCTGATTGCAAAGCCAGCAGCAGGGGCGGGCAGGCAATTGGATTAGGTTTGCATGGCGTTTCACGCTTCTGTCTTTGAACCCGCGAAGTTCCCCCTAGTGCCATGAAGAAATGGGATTGTCTGGACACGCACTATAGGTACAGGCAAGTCATGCTGTGCATGTGCACTGCATCCGAAGGAGTGTGCTAGACAGTCTAGGCAAGATTCTGCTAAAGGTTTCAGGGCAAGGCAGGTGCATCAGAGGGTTCCTCAAGTAGGACGAGAAGCATGATGCCGACCTGAGGCAAGAGAGGCTGATCTATGAGCCAGCCTTGCCAGGCCTGGACACGTGCAGTGGAACAAGCACAGGATGCATTGGCTTTGTGTTTGAGGCTATCTTCGCAACCAGGTCACTTGGCAGGCAGGCCGAAGATGCCGGGAAGGCCAACCCAAGACGGATTTCGTTCGCGTGGAATCCAGGAGGATGAGCTCGCACCGCACTCCTGCGACAATATTGAGGTGCAGTCTCTTTGTCACCCGGCGCACGGTCAAGCATCACGTCTGTAGGAGTTGGTCCAGTCTTTTCCCCTGATGCATGCCCACGTGTAGATGCCTCAGATGCCGTGCGTAAGACTTTCTGTCCACTTTGCGAATCGAATCTCCCAGGAGTGCGATTCGCCTCGTGCCTCCGATTGCCGCGGAGGGCGATGAGGTGCTTGGGAACAGATAGGTAGGTCACTGGCAAACTTGAGCATGTTTGATCTTCGAGTGCAATATACAGGCTAGAGGCGTTGTAACCCATTTAGAGCCAACACAGATGTATGGGAGACAAATTTCCGTGTCGCAGGGGAGCCCTTACGCAGACTTGAATTTCAGAAAGAGCACGAGGAGTGTCTGAACAGGTTGAAACATTGGTATCAGAGCGATCGCCGACGTCAACCATGAGACACACCGCAGGGTTGGAAGCTGAGCTTAAAAGCTCCTCAGGTTTAGTCGGGCAGTAGGACCGAAGGGACTCATTCTGCACCTTGCCAGGGCCTCGGAATATGGGAAGCCCATGACCGTGGGCATTGTTTTCGCTAGCAGCCAGGCCCGATGGTCGTTGGACACCTGTATTACACTGTATTCTTCCTGCAACGTCAGGATGCTTGAAAACTTGAGCCCTCGAAGGTGCCAGGCTACCATCCGGTCATTGCGGGTCTGTTCGATTACTTGCAAAGACCTCATGGCTTCTGGGGCTTGTTCAACGAAAAGCTATGGGAGTTGAGGGCCAGCCTGCCGCAGCCGACCAAGCTTATTGGCTTCTTCTGTGGGATGCTGCCTCAGAGCACCGACATGTTTGCCATTGGTCAGTCGCTAGCTCTACCTTTTTTTACCTTGCAGGTACGAAGGCCTGCTGAAAGACTTGTGGGCAAGCTCCTCAGAGCTGGCGCATGAAATCCACTGTTGTGTTCTTAAACGCGCTATGAGCTCGTTGCCTGCGTGTTGACATGTCATAGCTGCGCATGGTGAGGCACCAGTCACCCAGGACATGGTTGACCAATTCCGGAATTTGGGCGGACAGGATTGCATCCCAGCTGCGACGTAGTTACATGGAGCTCCTTCTGCCGAAGACTACGCTGCGGTGATGCGCAACCATCTTGGCTGTGCGGCTCATCCTGTGACTGGTGGACAGCTTGCAGTTAAGAAACATCCATGCAAGGCTGCACTGACATGCTCTCCTAAGTACAAGCAGCGCCGGAGCCAGTCAAACATGTCTCACCCCCCAAAACACACGCCGAACCTGCCACAGACTCTGCCAGGCATGCCGTCACTGAAAGAGCCTGTTTCTAACCAACATGTGCTTACATAAGCAGCAGGGCCACTCGGCCTTCCGCGGAGGAGGGCATTGATGTGAGTAGAGCCTCGTAGAGCCTCTCATGTTTCGCTGGTGCCCTGGCTGTGTCGGCGGCGGATGGCATTCGGCACCTTCCAGAAGGGCTTCAAAGGCCCGAGGGCTGTTACCCAGACCCACCGCCAACAGCTTTCCTTCAGCCGCAGGAGGTGGCTTTGGTAAAGGCAGCGCAGGCGGCTTCTGCGAGGAGGCCGAGATGCTGCTTGTGCGCTTTCAAACCATATCCTGTCCGACCCCAGATCTCAACAGTCAGGACCGCAGCCGAGACTGGCAATGCCCCAATAACTCATGCAGGGCCCTCAGAAGTTCACCACCTAGCATGTCTCCAACGGCATCCGCATCTGCAGGCAGAGAGAGGAATTTCGTGAAGCGCCCAGTGTGCTTCAAGTGTGGCACCCCAAGGCGGCGGAGAGTTGGGATGAACAGAGCAAGGAATTTCTGTCTACCTACAGAGCAGGCTTAGTCAGTTTGAATCAAGTGCCACTGTCAGTGGTGAAGCTTGCGTAGCTGTCCATTTCGGAGAACGGGCGTGCGTCTGACAAGGAGACCCGAGCACATGAGAGAGAGAGACAGGTGGTTCAGTAGGTGGGGGAATTTCAGGAGGGGGCTCAGCGCCATACAATGCTTGAAAGAAAGAAAGTGGTTCGGCATTCGGCAGTACTCCGGACCTCCCTGGCAAAAGAGACCAACGGACCTGCGGGCGGACTAGGGGTGCAACCCCCCCCCACGGTCTAGGCTCTTGCATGGCCCATAGAAGAAGAGAGGTAGAGAAATGCCGCTCGCAGTTCCAGGCCAGCAGAGGATGCACGCAAAGCTTCTCAGCCTCCGCCAACCTCTGGGACTACACTTCACGGCATGGCTTCCGGGACTGCATGTGGTTCCGAAACAAACCGCTGACGAGTTCTTCTGTGATCTTCTGATCCTGAGGTAAAAAGCTACAACAAAAAAGGGTTTCAAACTCAGCTTCCTGAGCATGTGGCCGCCAAGCAGCGGATTTTGTACTGAGGTTTGGCTTTATCATGTGCACGGGAAACTCCGACATTCAGGCACATCCCACAGACCATCAGGCACGGTGACCAAAGCCCTCCGCTTGATAAAAGGACCTGTACTTCACACGCGAGAATGTCAGCTCTCGCTTATTGCGCCTTGGCTGAGCTGAAAGATACAGGAGGCTCTGTGGTGCGAATCCTTTGAGGGTTCGGCTACCCTGGTTGCGAGGCATCCTGATATGCCGGGGGAACGGGTCACCTTCGAAATTGGTTATGAAGGTCGACGCATGGTAGCCAGGACGGGCCCATCCCGAGTCGCAACGACATTTCTGAGACTAGGTTCAACTGTAGCGAGGAATGTTCGGCCGTTTGGGGAGGACAAGCACACTCAAGCGGCCCGAGCCCTCAATCACCATAGTCTTTTTTTCTCTCACAAGGGCTCTTACGTGTTACCTCGCACTTAGCACAGAGTGACAGGCCATGGTCGCCAACAGCCATAAAGCAAGATATGAAAGAGGGTATGACGAAGAGGCCAGCACTGCAACCTCTGGAGATCCGTGTACCGCAGAATAGCCGTGTGTTGCTGCCCACCTCTCCATGCAAGGACACAAGCCGAGACTGGCATGCTGCTTAAACGTTGTTCATCCTTTCCTGTCTAGATGTGACCGCTTCTCTAAGGAATTGTCCATCGTGTAATGAGCGAAACTTCTTGAAGCGCAACGTCTGCTTCAAGTGCCAAACTCCGAAGCCAATAGCTGAAGGCAGCACGCACTGCTCTGGCTTTGATTCTTGTGCCCTCATGTTGTTTGATGCTTGTTTTGAGGGAATGCTTCTGTATCCGTTGTGTAAGATCCTCCTGGTGGTCCGGCTGCTGCGACAGCTGCTGCGCCGCCGCGCCGCACGCCCCGGCCTTGAGCATCAGCAGAACCGGGGCGAGCTTCGTTTGCACATGCTGGCTGGGTGGACGGCTAGGCCGGCGCTGGCCGCCGTGCCATGCCCTAATATTTGACATCAAATTTGCCTAAAACCCTGCAGAGAACAATCAAAAATCACCCAAACCACCAAGCAAGCTTTGAGGCAAAACCAATGAAATGGGGCCAAAAGCCATCATAAAACACACACAGACAAAACGGCCGCTGTGAAGCCGGCATCCGGGCTGCCTCAGCTCCATACTGCAGCCTGATGCCTGAGCGCGGTCCGGAAAGGCACCTTGGAGAAACACGGAGGTCCAATGATGCAGGGTCGGCAGCATTGACTTCTGCTTCATGGCGAAGCCAGGGCCATGGCCTGTGGCAGCAACCCCAGGGCGTTGCCCGATTTTAGGCCTAGTGGCAGGGGCCGGCCCTGCCGCCTTCGTACTTTGACGGCTTTTCTTGGGCTTTTGACCCCTCCTGGTCCCGATCAAGCCAAAATGGGTTTTCCGATTGTGATGATGATGCTTCTGTACGAGGCGCGCGGGCGCGCGCGCGCGCCTCTCGTACAGGAACATCATCAGCATAGTTGGGACCTCATGTTTGGCCGTTTGAAATTAGTTAAACTAGAGAGATCAGGACCTTCCTAGCGTTCAGCAACATTCCAGGTAGCAAGAACATAAGTTGTTTCGTACATTTCTCTCAATCAGGAGCGTCAGCATGGGCTTGGCTTTCACATGATGGCTGGGTGGGCAGGGGCAGGGGCTGCGAAAACCCACGCGCAAACCGCATAAAACCATCATAACACCAGTATAAAAGCTGCATAAAACCACCAGAAGTCCTGCAACCTATCACCCCATCCATCAATATCCCCATGGCAAAACCTACCATAGAACTTGGTTTCAACATCCAAGATTCAGGAACCCCATCAGGCCTGGCCCAGTGGGCACAGGCAGCCTAGAAGCCTGGCAAAGGAGAAACGGGACCCCAATGATGCTGATGATGCTGGCCAAGGGGGCCAGCATCATCAGCATCATTGGGAGTCCATTTCTCCTTTTTGGCCTCCCATGCACCCAATGACACCTCATCAAATCTAGATCTTCTCAGCCGTACCCCAAGAAGAACCTTGGCTAGTTTTCAAAAACGGGCACGTGCTCATGATGCAGATTGGGGTCCGGGAGGGGCCCTGGGAGAAACGGAGGTCCGATGATGCACGGAGGGGGGGAGGGGTCGGCAATAGTGGTGCGGATGCACGCCTAGCTAGAGCTATGCTTTAAGGGGTGGACGCCCCAACTGCCGACCCCCTCCTTGGAAGCCCTGGAGTCGTGTTTTGGGGGTCAAAAGTTAGGCTGATTTTGGGCTGCAGTTTTGAAGCTTCCCCCAACGGTTCGGGGCACTTTTTTGGGGGCCAGCATCATCAGCACAATTGGGCTTTCGTTTCTCACTTTGGGACACCTCAACATACATAGGGTTTTGGAGGGGTGTTGGACCCTCATATGTGTGGTGTCAAGAAGGAAATCGGGGGCCCAAACAGGCGCCATGATGCTCATGATGCTGCTGGGCGCTTAAAATGCCCTATAAACTATAAACCCCAACAAAACACTCAAAATACACGCTGTGGGCAGTGTATGTGGCTGTAAAAACCCGTGTTGGTAGGATCGATAAGCATGCCACAGATTTGGCGTGCATTGCCCAGGCCAAACCTTATAAAATGTGCATATTGCATGGTTTTGGGGTGTGTTTTGCCCACGTTTCCAGCACGTTGGTGGCTCCTATAAGCTTGTCCAATACGCGAAATGCGGCTGCTGCTTTGCAAAAAACTGCACTTGGAGGCTAGAACATGGTCAGCCTGCGCGGAGAACCATGTTCAAAGTCGTCTTTAATGGTTTTTCTTGGGTTTATGACACCTCCTGGTCCCACTCAAGCCAAAATGGGGTCCCAATTGTGCTGATGATGCTTCCGTACGAGGCGCGCCTTCTCTTCGTACAGGAAGCAATTGGGACCTCATTTTGGGCCGTTTTCAGTTAAACTAGAGAGAACAGGACCTGGCAAACCTAAAAAAACATCCCAGGTCGCAAGAACATATTTTTTTCGTCAGATTTCTCAATCAGAAGCATCAACAGGGCATGGCTGGGTGGACAGGTTGGGCAGTGGCCAGGCCGGCACTTGCCGCCAGGACCTAAATAGAGCTAAAGCTCTAGACACGGGCTCCACCCTGGACCACGGCGGCAGGGCCGGATTAAAGGGCTGACGCCGTTGTCGCCGTTCCCGACAAATTTACAGGGTTCTGCGCAATGAGCTTTCAAGCTTTCTCGTAATGACTGCGGCATCTGGGGTTATTTCTATGTGCAGCGTTGCAGGCCACCGAAGTAGATGCGCACCTAGTAAACAGGCTTGAAGGTGTTATCCGAAATGCCGCGCTCTCTGGTTTGTCCTGTTGCTCAAACTCCGGGCAAGAAAGTATCCCCGTGGAGCAATGGTGACTACAAGGGATAGCTGGGGCCCCAAAATTAAATTAAAGCAAATTAAAGTCCAGCTCACATCATCTCACATCACTATTCTGAGCCTGAACAAGCTGGCCGCAAAACACATTAAAGCAGGCGCAGGTCATCCTAGCTCCAATGGCTCGCTCGGCCAACTGGCATTTCAAAAAGCGGGCGCGCAGCTGCACACCGCCAGGCACTTCAGCTCGCCAGTTCACGCGCGCGGTTTTTCGTTGTAGGTTTGTTTCGTCAGCGTAGATGACTTTGACCTGGCCATCTTCTGGCGCTGTCGTTGCAGTCGTGCTGTATTTTTGCCGTTGGTTGAGGGTGGTTTGGAATTCCATTCATGCAGCTGTTTTCGGCGGCATTTTCGACAAGGGTACATTTGTGGTTTTGCTTACGCTGCTGCTGTTTTCTTGAAAAAGGGCCATTGAGGCAGGAAAGAGGGGGGAAGAGGGGCGGGGGCAGGGCGGGATTTTGGCATACGTAGTTTGGACGGGTGAGGCGGGATTTGGGCGATCGAGGGCAAAGGGTGGAGGGAAGGAGGGGGGGGGGGTGAGAGGTGGGAGGGGAAGGGCGAGGAAATGGCGGGGAGACGAACGGGGGTCAGGGGAGACTGGATTGGATGCGGGCCAGTTTGGCGTGAAATCGAACCCCGCAAAAAACACAAATTTGGGCGATTAAGGGTGGAATGTTGTTATGCGACAAATGAGTTCCAGTTAAACTGCATCATGAAAAACCTACTCCATGAACCATAGCCGCTTCACCATCCTAAGCCCGAAGGCGAAGCTGGAAAAAGGTGCCACAGAAAACCTAAACCGCCACCCTATACTGCAAAGCATCAACCTTAAACCTGGGACCATGCACTTTACAAACCCCAAACCAACAACCAGTTGGATAAGCTTCCGCGGGTGCACGTGGACATCGATGACCTCTAGTTTCTGCTAAAGGGCCTTACATGGATGCAGGCGAATAGGCACTCGGAAAACCAACAAACAAACTTTGACTTTGACGCTTGGTGCAGGTGTCTGCTGTGAACGCGCCCCAGCATTGCGTGGACCCGTCACGTATGTGAAACAACAAAAACACACTGGGCAACTCAACTGTGAGCTGAGAAGCCGCGCGACACTACACTACATCAAATCAACTAATTACGCGAAATATGGCTGACATGAAAGTCAAACCTCCAGTGACATGCTGAACGTTGCGTGAATATGTCTTGCAATGTTGCCCTGGGATCCGGGGAACAGCAATGCTTGACACGAAATGAAACACGCTTGGTGGGACGGCTATGACCAATGATATACAGAGAACGCGCATTCACCAACAAACAAACTCAACTGGCACCGCAACCGCAAGTTAAGTATGCGCTAATCCAGAAATCGTGATTCTAATCCCTACTGTGGTCTTAAGCCCTAAATTGTGTTCCCTGGACCCTAAACCATCTAAACTCGAAACCTTAAACAGAACTTAAGAGACCTAAACCCTTACTGGTACTGTACCGCCCCGAGCCCTGACCCTGAACCCAGCCCCAGAAAAGTTACAAGAAACGTGTGTGAAATCGTGCATGTGGCAAGTGGCCCCGTGACCCTGCTTTGGGGAAGTCACCAACAATTCCTCTCTTCTCCCGTCGTGACGGTGTAGCTCGGGCAGAACTGGCAGCCCAGGTGGCGCAAACTTGTTGAATCACATCTCCGGTTTTAAGCATTGAGCATTTCATGGTTCAGCATAAATATGTGTAACGCCTGCTGTGAGTTACCTCTGTATTTGCAAAGCAGGAGGGAATTGGGGTGGGTGAGCCTCGACCATGTTGAGGCTTTCTCCGCATGCTGGTGCGCGTGCCATTAGAGAGGCGGATGTTTGTGGATTGGGCTCTCCTGCCGTGAAGTACCGTTCGCCCTGACAAAGGCTTTAGCCGCAGCACGCGGTGCCCCAGTTGAAAAGGAGGCAGGCAGCGAAGCGAGCAGCAGCCCGCGAGAGGCTCAGGCATGCACCTTTGGCGGTCATCGGTATGGCTCCAAGAGCCAAGGTCCAGTGCCAAAAAGAAGAAGGAGAAGAAACATAAGAAGAGGCTGCTTTTGTTTCGGTTGCTCCATGCACTGCTTTCAGCAGGTCGCGCAGCAATGCCACGCCTGGCAGGAAAAAAAGCAGCTCTGGCAGTTCATCTAGCAGTCGAGCAAAAAAGAAGGCTAGCCTGATCCTGCCGAGACGATAGCTACCATGATCTACTGTATTTCAGGCAAAAAAGTCGCATAAGAAGAGCAAGTGGCGGTCTCAGCAACTGGTGGCTTGAGAGAGTAGCCGCACTGCTTACCTGGTTGCTCTATGGGAATTCCTTCTTGTTTCCAGTTCATTCTTTTCAGGTGTCCCAGAGCAAAAACAGGTTGGCAAGAGGATGTAGTTGAAGCATTGGGGACCCAACAAGGCAATGCTCGTAGTATGGTCCGGGAGGCTTCGGAGCAGGATGGCACAAGTTGAGTGTCCCAGCAGTCCGGATCCGCCAGCTGCAGCATTTGACGAAGCATGGGACAGACTACATAGCAGTTCGCCTGGGCTTGGGCCTTCTCTATTTCTCGCATGCGGCTTTCTGATGAGAACGGGATACTACTGTTGATCTCAGATGATGCGACGCTCGTGCTTGCTGTGGATGCGCAAGGAATCATGGATCATCATCCAGCGGAGATTCGGTCAAAAGCAGCAAGTCCAGGACAGAGCAGTACAAGTCTCCGTGAGGTGCTTAGCGGCTTAGCGTGCTAAACGAATACTCGTGCACCAGAGGAGCAAGTCCAGCAGCAGTGGCTGCGTGATGGAGGAACCTGCGCACCAACCTGCGCACAATCCCCGGCATCATGACATCATTCTCAACAATTCAGCCTGGACTTTCATCCATGTTGAGGCCTGCCAGTGCAAATCCGGACATAGACAAGGCCGTGCTAGATGGACGTAGAAAACTTCTTCTCGCGTAACGAACAAAATTACCAGGCTAAAAAAGAAGCGCTCGAGCAGCTGCTGAAGCTCAAGCTGCATGCTTAGACTGGGCAAGCGTTTCTGGCCCGTGCTGCAATGCTTAGCTGCAAGGTCTGTGGAGCCAAAAGAGCAGAGGATGAAAGAATGGCGCGAACTGCTCCGGCATTGGCATCCTGACAAGAACCCTCACCGGATCGAGGTCTGCCCAACCGTGAAGCTTGTGCCAGCCAGCTGCCAGCTGAAGCCTTTGCAGGTCGCCACGGCCGTGTTCCAGTTCTTGCAGAAAGGGAAACCAATGCTTGAGGGCGGATGACTTTCAGCGAGGCATAGAAAGAACCAAGCAGGAGTTCAGTCATTCAGTGGAAGGGTCTGCAGAGCCTGGAAGTCATCAGAATGCCACCCTTCGGAGTATGGATCTCTTGAGCACTGAAAAATTATTTCTGTATGCCAACAATGCCGGGGCGAAAGCCCCTCTTGAGGGCACGGTTCCACGTGCGATTCCAATTTCCGAGGTCCGAGGGGTATGTTTCTCTCCACGAATTCTTTTAGACGTAGCTTGATCCTCATGGATCCTCCTCGCTGTCCAAAAAAGAGGCGATTCCAGCTGCCAGGTCATTCATGCCTGCAAGCTCACTTCTCGTTGGTGGAAGAAGCATGAAGATGCTCTGAGGACATATTATGTCAATTTGGTGATCCATCAACGCTTGCCTTCAAGGACCACTTGCAGGCCAGGGTTCCCCCACACGTCAAAGCTGAGTATTGCGTGATGATGTGGAGCCCCAGGCTGCAATCGAAACAATTTCACGTCACAAGCTGGATGGCCTCGTCATGGTTGGAAACGAAGCAAACCAGGCACTTCTGCTAAAGTACAACCTACATGGAGTTGGTTAGGGTATACAGATGTCTTCAGCCGTGGAGGTGGATTCGGCCTTCCTGGCGGAGGAGCGCATGGGCTTTTTGCAGTGAGCGTAGCGTCCCACCCATCATAGGCTTGCAGCAAGGGAACGGAGAGCATTTCGGGGTTTGTAGGTCTTTGTTGGCCCTGGTGTTGCAGTCATCTTCACTGTTCCTGTTTTAAGTACATGAAGTACACTACGCAGTTTTCGCGGTAGTAGACGAGGTAATGCTTGCAGCAGCGCTGCATTGGAAACAAGGTTGAGCCGGCATTGCAGTTGGCAATAGCAGTGGCACAAGCAGTGGCACTAGCAGCAGAACCTGCGGCAATAGCTGTGATGGTTCTGCTTATTGAAGCGGCCAGAAGCCGCAAGAGCACGAAGCCAAAAGAAACTCGGCTGGAAGCCATGGGGCCTCAAGGCAAAAGGCCCAGCATTCAGTGTTCCCAGAAGCCACTGCGCAGCCCAGCCACCGCATGTCCATTTTGCTGCTGCTGCTGCTGCTGCTGCTGCTGCTGCTACGACTACGACAGCAGCAAGGAGGAGGAGGACGAGGACAAAGACTCCGACTGTTGCTGCGACGACAGCGACAACTGCACGGCTGCTGCTGCTATTTATTACTACTCTTACTACTGCTACTATTTCCTGTTTATTTTTTTTTATTATGATTACAATTACTCCTACTAGTAGTAGCAATAGTGGCAGTAGCGTAGTCGTAGTAGCAGTACTAGTAGTAGTAGTAGTAGTAGTAGTACTAGTAGTAGGAGACCCGGCTTTATGGTAAACCCTAGGATCTTTAGGGTTCAGGGTTTGGAACGGTAGGTGTTTTCTCCCAGATGTGGGGCTTTGGGTTTACAGAGGTGTCTCAGGTTTTCGGTTAATCTGTGCGTTCAGGTTTGGTGGCCTAATTGTGCTAGGATGTGTTTTTGTTTTAATTAGGGTTTAGGGCTTAGGGTTTGGCCAGGTTGGAACCATGCACCCAGCGAGACAACGCCATGAATGCCAGCAATGTAATTTTCTTGATTGAATGCCTGAACGGGCTATGGACGTGTTTATCCCCAGCACACTTCCTTCCACTCACGCCCCCTCCAGCACACGAACGTGCCGAACTTGTTGATAGTTCAGCATCTTGCTGCTTTTCTTGCTGCAGCCAGGCAAGGGTAGTTTGTTTGGTGGGCTCTTGCCACCAGCTGCTGCTGCTGCTGCTGCTGCTGCCACAAGTACTACGACAACGACAGCAGGACACCACTTCCGCTCTTGGTCCTGCTGCTGCTGCTGCAGCTGCTGCTCTTGCTACGAGGGAGCTGCTCTACTGACTGAAACTTTTTCCTTACTCGTAAGTTGAGCTTTTGGCTTGTAACACTTCTGTGCTTCGAATACATCTTGCGGTCGTAAAAGTGAGGAGGACATTGTCGCACTGGTTGGGGGCACTACCACTTTCTTTGTTCCTGCCAGCGCTTCCAAGGTTGCCATCATTCTTAGCCAGTATGTATGTGCACTTTCGTCGTGATCCCAGTTGTCACTGTTGGGTGCAGCCACCATATTCTGAGCTCAGAAACGCTACATTTGACCTACTTCCTAGCTTTGTGGAAGTAATTTTCTCCTCATCTCAGGTATGTTTTTCTTCTTGCTCGAAGGTCCTCCTCTTTACCCGTCCTCCCACTGAAGCCACGTTATTCCGCCCTGATTTTTGTGGGTCCTATCCGTATTATGATAACAAATGTGATCATTAATTCTAGAGCTGTTAGTACTAGCATTCCTAGAATCAAGCACTCTTCCTCTGATGGTTGCCTTTCTTGTTTTTTGTTGATTCCATTTCTATTGCCTTGATTGCCAGTTTCTTGACTTGTGTGCTTCACGCGTCTGCCATCTAGAATAGCAGAGGTATTGCTAAAATCATTGTCACTTCGAAGTTCTTGAAAGGAGCGTGCTCTGTTTCTAGCAGCATGATGACATATCGTATCATTTTCTTTCAGAAGCAAGAACCCAAGCCAAACTGGGCAGATGGTGCCAGGCCTGCGCAGCTTCTCGGTTGAGCACCAGGGTCATCGGCGTGCCAGTGCCCTCTCGCCTCAATATCATTGATGGGAATGCATCCTACAGAAGCTTGGGATTTGGTTTTTAGAAATGGGCTGAAGCACGAACCTGGTTGGTGGCTGTTAGCGCAAGGAAATAATAGTTTGGGATCGCAACAGAGAAGCCGAGTCAGCTTGAAATCAATATGCATCGCGGGGGGCCTGGTAGAGTTGAACTTATAAAGTTTGTTCATGTTTGTTCCACCAGACTGCTCAAATAGCCTATGCTGGTTGTTAAGTGCATCGGCCGCGTCGAAGCTTCCGCGGTGGCGAAGGCACCGAAGGCTTCCAATGCCTGACTCAAGAAAACGTCCATGCCGCGAGCCAATGCCAGATGTCATTTTTGTGTTAGGGCGCTGCATTTCTCACTTGGCATACGTCAAGCACTTCATTGCGCTTCTCCTCAAAAATGGTCTACTTTTTTTGGTTCTGAATACCTTGTCACATTTGCTCAGGGTCACCAGAGTCACTTAGGGTTACGAGGGTGCAGGCTGATTAGGGTAGAACGAATCCAAGCATACACGAGACGGTGAATGTTTCATGGTGAAGTAGTCGGACGATTGATTACGGACACTTTTTGTCGAACATGTCATGGAATTGTCGCCGAATTATATGCCCTCGTATAAATTATCCCTGCAGGGACAGAACATAGCACAGTCTCGGAGTCCTGCTGGCCTCTACGCGAATGGTTTGCTTTGCCGCTCAAGCAGCATGTCTCCTTGTTTTTGTCTTGGCCAATCCCCAGCTTGAGACAAAGCTGCCTACAGAGGAAAAAGAAGGGTTTCCATTCTCTAAATTCAAGGTGTGTGGGGTCGAGAGCTATCAGTGGATCAGCTATTTCTGGTACAGGCTGCACAGTCCTCCGTTTCGTTCTATCGACCTTGCCTGGAAACAATTTCATGCGGCAGCTTATTTCCTGGAGGGCGCCATCATGAAGTTTAATCGCAATCATGGCCCACGGATTTCTTTTGAGCAGCTCAGTCAGCAAGAGCGGGCTAGTCATGTGTGGAGCTGACATGGACTTGAGTTGCTGGAGGCTGACAGAAAGTTTGGCATTCGCCATCTCAAAAAGAGTGTTGCCGCGCCCCAAATAATCAGTCGAAATCGCAAGCGCGCTCTCTAGTGACATAATTTCTGCCCTTGTCAGTTTCAGCCTCTACGTCGACAACGCCGTGACGGCTCAAATTGAGAAACCCACTAACTCTTCTGGATTCTTTTCGCCCGGCCACGCGTTTGTCTAACGGCCTCAGTCTGGATCCTGGCGTTCCGGCTTGACAGGAACATATACGGACTGCTCACAGCTGGGTTGGTGTAGAGGGGCGAGCTTGAGGAAATCATGCTTTTGTGCCTGATGACTGGCACTTTGGTTGTGCGCTGCATAGTCGTGGTGCCCCCTCTTTCTTTGACCTGTTGTGGACAAGGGTGCCCAGCAAGACTGCCGACTGTGAGATGAGAACTTGACCCGTGGAGGCCATCAAGAGAAACCACAAGGAAAAGCCACCCAGCACCACTCAACAGTGGGATCTGTTCAAAAGAGCTGGCCAGATCCAGGGCCAACCCACGTGAGTGAGGCAGTGGGACAATTTGCAAACATACCGTAGATCCGGATCTCTTGCAAGCGGTCGTGCTAGACCCTCGGACTGGGAAGGACATTGGAGGGTAGTGAAGACTTAAGCACCAGGAAGTGCGCGAGCTTTACTTGTAAAATCTTGTAAAGGACAGTCCAGGCCGGAAAGCTTTTGTGAGAAAGGTGCAAAGTAACAAAACTCTGGGCAACTTCCTGAGGAAGCCTGCTCAGACAGGCAGAGAGCAGACGGCCCTGCCATCACCTGGCACGTTTGGCCTCGAATCGGTTGCGTGCGTCGCTGCAATGGGAAAGCACGCTGTGACAGTGGTGCGGATGAACCCGCACGCATTGTGCGAGCTGTTCCCTCGCCTCCATTCAGACCTCAACTAGCCTTGCTACATCTTGCTACGGCTGATGACAGCACAACAGATTTTGGGTTTTTGGGAATTGAGAGCCTAGAGGATGACAAAGGCCAACTCGGAAATATGGCCTCCCTCACCAGTTGCGGCAGGAGACCCCACTTTGACCTTCAACTCACGATGAGAATTGCCTCATATCACCTCGCTTCAACCGTTCCACCCACCTCACGTCCACTACATCACGTTGTCAGCTTGACTATGCGGTTTGCGTTGTGGCCGATGATCGCGTTTGTTCGGGTTGCCTGGCATCAAGAACGAACATACTTCCAAATAGGGCCGGTTACCTCGCCAATGTTGGAACTCTTTTATACAAGCGATCCGGTTTGATATATTTTCGGACACATTATTGAGAATCTGGTCTTGTTTGAAGGGCCTTAATTATAAACGCTATCGCGCGCCCGCCTCGGCTGGCGGGGTGCGGAGCACAGGAATAGGTCATGGCATGTAGTTGACGCGCGGGGTTTAGGGTCGAGGGAGTAGCGGAGGCAAGCCTTGCTTCAGACGTGATGTATTCCTTGCCTAGCTTACAGGAA
Source organism: Symbiodinium pilosum (assembly GCA_905231905.1). NCBI lineage: Eukaryota > Dinophyceae > Suessiales > Symbiodiniaceae > Symbiodinium > Symbiodinium pilosum. The sequence continues at coordinate 25,389 of CAJNIZ010045363.1, forward strand.
GCCGCCAGTGCATTCTTGAAACATGTCTACCCTCCCCATTTTCCCCTGAAGCCTGACAATGTCAACCTGTGTGTGGGGTTGGAGCTGGTGTTCGGAAGCCAGCTCCATTGGGTTGCTCACACCAAGGGTTTAACCTGCGGATATGATAGTCCGATAAATTTATGTGCGCCTTTCATGTCGGCGCAGCCATTGCTGCAAAAGTATGCAATTGTGCTTGGAGCGTTCTCGAGGTGCAAGCAACTCAGCTCCTCATGGCATTGGATCATGGTTTCCCTGGCAGATGCTACATTCAAATTTACACATGAAGCTGGATATCCGATGTCTCTTGTTTCCAGGTGGTTGAAAAACTGGTGCATGACAGTGTTTGGCAGACGAGGGCTGCAGCTTCATAAGGATGTTGTTGCTCGAGTTGGCCAAAGTGAACAGCACACAACCCCCTTGCATAGGGACTCATTCCAGTCAGATGTTGTCTTCTGTCCTGTGGGTGCCACCGACTGGAGATGTGTGTAACATCGATGTGCATTGACTCACCGCTGCTAGTAGGAACCTGACTGCCAGCGCACTCGCCACCAGGGAGCAAATCGACCAAACAGGGCATGTCTGGGAACGGGATGGGAGTGTTTTGTTTGTTGAAAACCTTGGAACTACCCACATGATATGAGTGAGGGGATGCTTCATGTTTGCATGTTTTTGTCACGTGTTTGTGTCAGTGTTTTTGCTCCTTGGTATCTGTTAACGCATTGAGTTGATGACAGGATCTCAGTGGATGCATGCCTCTTGATCAAAAAACTGCCGCATGTGTATCTCAGTGTTTGTGATCTTGGTGTTCATTACTGCATTCCATTGCAACTTGCATCTTCGTGAATGAATGGCTTTGTGTGTTTTCTTTGTTCATGTAGTGTCGATGAGCAGGTTTCGGCAATGAACCGAAGCACTTGACGTGAAGACACGTGTGTGATATTCCAGTCCCCATGTTGTCTGAGGTTCCCGGGGTTGCAATGCTATCGTTTTGAGTGAATGAAAACATGACATGTTAGGGTAAAGCAACTTGGTCGCTTGATCAAATGACCCCCTTTGACATCCTTGTGCTCATGTTGCATGCATATGAGCCCAAACGTTTGATTAAAAAAAACCTTGTGACGTTAATGTGCTCATGTTGCATCCGATTGCGTTAGGAGGAACCTTGCAGGCAAGTTGGCAGGCAAGTCGCCCCGTGCTTGATATGTATGGTCTCCGGCCACTGGCCTACAGTCTCCGGCCACTGGCCACAAATTGTAACAAACGATACGCTCAGTAATGCCGTCTATCCGGATTTAGGTGTGGCAACAAGCAACGCCCGGCAGGGTGGAGTAACAATAGTTGCTTGCCCACATGCGGCTCCCTGCCAGGATTTTTGTTTTTTGAGGCCCTAGGCTCAAACAGGTTCCAAACGAAGGGATGTACCTAGGGTCTCTGCCACTGGCAAAAATGGATCTTGGCCATGCGCCGCAGTTGTTTGTGACTATGATGAATGCCTATTCCAGCATTTCATGGAAGGGGTTGGCTGGGCTTAGTCCATCAGCCTTTAGTGAGGGGGTTCGCAAGCTTCGAGAGCCGCAACCGTAGAGCCTTGTGTTCCAGTGTCGGAAACTGCAAGTCCCCAAGTGCAAGTCGTTGCGACTCACCGGATCCTGAATTTTCCTGACCATAGAAGAAGGCGGTTTCGACATACGACATACGCAGAAGCAGAAGGCAGACTACCGCCACATAGCAGGGGGAGGGGGAGGGGGTGGGGGGGATGGTCAGGCTGGACGAGGTCCCCACCAGAGGGGGGGGGGTCGCCTGCCAAGGAGGTTCGGGAGTAAACGCCCTGAGGCTGGGTAGCCTCGGCGAACTTAGGTTTACTTCAGCTATGAAAAAAACACAGGGGAAACAGCTTGCAGGTGCTCTTTGAGACAGTTTTTTACCGCGGATACCTTTCAAGACTTTAAAGCTACATGGCCTGGAGCCTCAGGCCTTAAAAGATTCAAATTCCAGAGTTCTAGCACCAGAGCCTTTACCTAAAAGGCCAGATATCGGAGACGCCGCAAACTGGAAACTACGGGAACCCAGATCCACAAAAACCGCTTATTCGGTATTATACAAAACATTCAAGTTGCCAATTTAATTTTGTGCAAGGGGTAGGGGAGTCCAGCAGAGGCCCTTGGATTCGCTTTGAGCAATTGTTTCGAAGGGCCGGAACAAGAGCATACAGTAGCATCTCTTTTCAGCTTCCTAGATCTTGACCACGGCACCTAGATGGTGATTGATTGTAATCCGCTTAAATAGGTCTTGAGTGGAGTTTAAGTTTAAATTGACTTGGATTTCGAATTGACTGTCAATTGATATTACTTCCTTGTGAGTTTTTGAGTTGAATCTGTTGTGATCTGATTTCAAAATTGACTTTGCTCAGAATTCACTTGGTTGCACAAAGATTCCAATTTATGTCAATCCTTTTTTTTCCGTCGGTTTCAATTGGATTTTACTTGGTTTTAATTGTGAAAATCCCTAACCTGTAAAACCTCTAAAGCCTAAATCCTAAAAGCGCCCCAAACTCTGGAAACCAGAAAATATATTAACACTCGTTTCTGGCGTACTACTCACATTATTCCTATTCCTATTGTTCTTCTTCTTACTATTACTACGACGACGATTACTATTGCCACTACAACAATAACAACAAGTACTACTACTACTACTACTACTACCACCACCACCACCACCACCACATCTATTACTACTGCTACTGCTACTACTTCTACTGCAATTGCTTGCTACTCAAAAGTATATTACGCATACAAATCCGCATGCTACTGCTAACGGTGGTGCCTACACTTAGCACGAATACGAGAAATGAATACCAGCTTCAAGGCTACTGCCAAGGTTCATGTTTCTTTTGGTGTGATCCGTGCGGTAAATTGGCAAACTTAGGGGGTGGCTCCGTATCGCAGACAATAGTCAATGGGGGCCGCCCCCTCCATACAAAAGAGGGTCCAACATTACCTATATACTGCGCAGAGTACGTTGACAGGGGCATCACAGAAGTAGGTTGAAGTGGTTGATGTGAACCTAGGTGGCCAGTGTGCTGTTTCGATTCCCTGTTGCTTCACTTAGTGCATCGGACAAACTGGCACGCAGTGGGGATCGCAGCTCTTTTCTCTGTCCTATCCACGTGGCTTTCGAACGCCGCAATTCACAACATGTTTCTGTTAAACTCCACTTCCGACTTCTCATTCAGACCACAAGCAGCGCGCGGAAAACCAGGCTGACTAAAAGAAACCAATAAAAGGGTTTATGGAATTCTGGTGTTTGGGAGGCCATGCTGCCTCGGCCTCTCCAATGTTTGTCGTGAATTACGGGATCTGGACTGAGGATGCGTTGTTCATTGAGGGTTTCTGCGCTTGGCGCCAGAAGTGGTCTTCGAGTAATAGCGGAACAAAGGAAGACGCAAATGCATGCTGGCAGAGCAGTCTGACCAAAGATTGTCCTCAAACCTGATGGCCAGGTATCACTGGATTGCAATTTCCCATTCGTGCAGCAGACGATTGGCTTTGACACAGTGTCTCGTCGGACGACCGTCTCAAGATGGCATTTGTTGCTTGTGTCTAGCTTTGATGGATGACTGGCAGCTTGTAGATGATTTCCATTGTTTGCGACAGGTGACACGAACGCTGTCAGCATTCATTGGTACCATTGGCAACCTGGTCAAAACATCGAGGACATGTCAGCAGCGGTCTCATAAAGCAACACTCACCCAGTCACATGCCAGGAACATGTGGATATTCGTCCGGACAATGGGCCACTTGACGAGCTGTGTCACAGCATGTTTCCAGCACCTTCGCATGCCGTGCAGAATTCCTCACTTGGCACGGTCGTGACTTGCACCATGCGATGCTGACCGAATTCAGGCAAGACTACAGGCGAATGAGAGACGGGAGAAGTAAAGACGAGCCCTGAAATTGATAATGTTCAGTCTGGCGTTGCAAAAGTCGTCCATGCAATGCGAAGCATTGCATGACAAATGTGTCGCAGAGCTAATCCAGTTTTTCTTGGACTCATGAGGTAAGCAGTTGCGTTCGTGTGAGTCTCAGACTTCAGGTGATGCCTGGTCGCACGTGGCAGCAGCGTGCACAGACTTTTGAACATGCAACATCGTCTGAAGACTTTTCTTAATCACCATGTAGAGATGGCATTCAGGTCCAGATTGCCTTGCAGACTCACGTCCACATGGCACCTTGGTGTCCAGTATGCTCGTGCAGGGGAGAGTTCAGATGGCTTGAGGCAGCATCTGTGGCTAAAATGTAATGCAGGTGAAGCGGTGGGGTCTGTCCGCTTAGCTTTGACAACCTGGGGGCCACGCAAACAACACCTAGAACATGCATGCAAATGTGGCAGAGTAGGAAGTCTCACGCACAGGCTACACTGGATGCAAGCCCTGTTCAGAACTGACTACGGAACTCAAGGGGCCGAAGTCGAAGCATCATGTTTATGCACAGGTTCTGCTTTCCGGCAGTCAGCTGTTGGGTCAATATTTGGTCAACATTGTCTCGCAGGGAGCTCAGAGGACTAAATCACTTGTCGCGACGAGTCAGAGCTTGCATACGTATAAGTGTGGCACCAGCAGCGAGAATGGAGAAGCACAGAGAAGGTGTCTCTGCGACCTCATCGTGAAGCGCCATGAGCAAGGTGCAGCATGCTCTTGGGTTCTGATTTCGGGCCCTTGAACCCTCAGATAGTCATCGCTAGCCTGCTCCAAGCAGCACCTGACAGACAGGAATCAATTCTCGATCATGTATGTCTTCAGATTCAGATGTGTGGCACCTCTCGAGTTTCCATAACTTGCCATCTCCATGGGCCGGGCTCGAGAAGCTAAAGTTATAGCTTCAGTACCATATCCAAACTTGCAATTTTAATGTTCAAAGTCGCATAGATCGAAATCAAACGCCTGAGTACATTTCTGGCTGCATGCCTGGGGTGAGGCGAGGACTACGGAATTATCATGCTGCCTGTCGGGCTCTGGGCTTGGAAAAAGTTGTCAAGATCTTGAGCTGAGTCTTCTGCAGCCCAATTCGAATGTGCTAGGAATCCTTGTAGTATCGTGCCCAGCCTGCCTACTAGCTACACACAGATGTGTATGTCTAAGTAGTGTCTAAGTTCACGCGGCCGGCGTTTGAGGTTTGTCAATGACATCCTCGAGCTGCGCATCTTGTTCTCCGAGCTCATGGAGGTGATGGCCAAGGACCACTACGAGCAGAGCCGGGGGCACAGTTCCAACAGCATGAACTTGATAGCCGCTCGCAAGATGCGACTTGACTGGAGCTTCGGTCGGTTTGCTCCGAATTTGGGTCTTTTCGGGGGATGCCCCCAAGCGGGTGACACCCCAACGTGCGGGAGCGACCCTTGCCCTGCAGAATCTGGCGGGGGCTCCATCGTGTGTGGGGAGAGCGTAAAACGATCAGATCCTGGTCTATTTGTTCCATGTTTGTTCCAGACGCCAGAGGCCGCGGCAAATTCCTAGCATCCACGTGGCCGGCATGTTGATCCCAGGTTGGGAATCCATTCCTCAGATTGCCATGCGGCTAAAGCCAGCAACTGTGATGGCCTCGGTTTGTGCTGCATCTGGGTTCGAACATGAGAGCATGCATCCAAGGCCGCCCTGTTTGACGTGATTCCTCGGGACGTTCAGTACGAAATCTGCTTCGGCGGCCGGGAGAGGTGTGGTGTTGCAAGTTTCTCTTGCTGCTTGCTGAGCATGCTTACGGCCTGCAACACACTTGGCTTGAAGCTTTCGCCAGCTTGCTCCATCAGCTTGCTACAGTAGCAATCCGCCAGACGGCAAGGTACATGAACAAGATTGATTTCTCCACGATTTCCACAGACCGCCTCTTACTTCGTTTCGTGCGGCGCTCGGACTCGCAAAAGCACCCTGTTGGGTTCACTGAGCATGCCGGAGCACTCCAGGTCGAACTGGAGCTGTACCGACGCCGACAGCTTGGCCACATATCCAAGGACGTTTTGCTTTTTACACGACTGTCCAGTGTACAGTCAATGGCAGGGGACAGGGCTAAGCAAGCTAGGCGCGTTGGAACTCAAGTGGTGCTTCATGGGTTGCTTACCACAGCACTGTGGCACTTCATGCTGATGTCGCACCAGCGTTTTGGCTGCACAAGCTAGCGTAGCCAGCCATGCCCCTCCCTAGAGCTTGCAATGCCCGAGCAGGCAGGGAAATGTCAAACATCCAGGTTGCCTGGCATGCCAGTAGCTCTCCGAGGATGACAAATGGTCTGCCGTGCCTCTTCTGGCACCAACAAGGACATGCTGTGAATGCTCCAAAGTGAGCGTTGATATTGATGAGCGCCAGACTTGGATGCGCTGAGCATGGCGAGCGCAAGTGACGTATGTTTTGGGCTGTGCCATCGGCTACAACCTTGTGAGGTGCACATCCCAGGGACCACGTCGAAGTGCATCTGAAGCGTTTGCACTCTCGTGGTTGAAGGACCTATCAGCTTCTGTTTTTTTCATGTCAGCCTAGAGGACGGGCTGGTGGTGAAGCGCATGCGCAGGATGAAGCCTCGGACGAGGACATCGCCAGAGCTCTGACGCAGTTGCTGCTTGCCAGACCGGAAGTAGAATCCACGGTGTGCCTTGGCTGGCAACATGTGTCAAGACCACTTCAAGCAGAACTGAGATTTGGCGCATTCAATTTTAGAAGATCCTTTCTTGAGGCTGGCCGTCCTGAATTGCGTCTCTGCCATTCCGGGTGAGTTTGGCAGAAGGGCGCGTGGGAGCCTCGTCGATCCGCCAGAGATCCTTGATCTTCCGGAGGCATCCCAGAGCATTCCAAAGACAAGCAACTGCACTTGCCCGTGAAGAATTTATTTGTCGGAAGGTGCCCCGGGACATCCCCATACTGCATCAGCCAAGGCCAGGGCCGCTCAGAGGTTGAGAAGCATAACGCTGAAATTCGCAGCCATACTGCCTCAGGCTGCGTTTCGCGGCATGCAGTTACTTTGTGGGCGAGGAGGAGCTGAAGGTTGACATCCAGGCATCTCTCCTACAAGCAAAGGACAGAACGGAGAATCGGAAGCAAATCTTTTCAGGTGTTGCGATCTGGTAATGTGGACTGCGAGCTCGGGACTCGGATGGCAAGTTAACTGGTCGATCCCGTGACTGCCAGCCCGTCTTTGCACAGGTCAAGAGTGCAAATGTACACAAGGGATTTATCTGCAAAGGCCAGGCCTGCACCAGAGGTGATGAGTGAAAAGCTATGCTTGGAACTTCTCGCACCTGCTTCAGGTAGAAAGTCTGATTGTCTGCAAACGCTTGTCGCAGTTTGTTTGACAGTCAGAGGACAGTTCGAAGAAATGCTTTGGAGCGGCCACGCAAAGCAGGTCTGGACAGGGAAGCTACAAAAACACATGCCAATTCCAGCCATTGGCACGGCTTTGCACCACAAGTAGCTGAGGAACCCCACAGCCCCTTAGATGGGTGGAAGGTGCAAATGCGAATGCCAAAGCCGCTAAGCAGAGCATCTCCGAGCTCAGAGCATCCGAAAGTGAGCGAAAGTCCAAAGAGGCCGAAACTCGGTTTCATTTCTCAGTTGCCTGGTCCACTACGCAGACATCCCTCAAGGAAAGCGTTTGTGGTCCTTGCGAGCCTGACATTTCGACTGCCACTTTGACCGTCCAGCGACTCTGCCATAAGAAGGAAATGCGAGGCTAGCTTAGCGTGAGCCTCCTGGAGCCGCAAGAGGCGGTGTGTCACGCGCGAAGTTGTTTAGGCCTGCGTGTGGCGCATTTGGAACTTTGATGCAACCTCGTTCTTGTTGAAGCACGCACTTGTTTCTAGCGTCAGAACTGCAGTCAACGCGTACCATACTTGAGCAGCCGCTGATTTAGGACGGTCTTGTCTAAGTGAGGAAAGGCCCGCCCTAGGCTCCTGAAAGATTCTTAGCTGGTTCTATCCCGCGTGCTTAGATTAAGGAATTCCTGGAAATGGAGTTTTTTCAATATTTTTTCTGAAAGCTTCTCTTCCCTTCTTCTTGAAAGACACATCCTGAACAAAGCTTTTGCTGAAAAGCTATGGAGAAGCCCGAGGCATACTTCACTAGCCGTCACTAGCCTGATGAAAGCTTTTTGGTGCATTCCTCTGCATCATGGCCGAACTTTCCTCAAAGCTCGGTCTTGGTTTTGGCGTTGTGGCAGCGTGCGCCCATACGTCTGCTGTCACAGCAGCTCCCTGCCGCACCACAAAAACTTGTCCCCAAAGTTTTCAGACACAGAAGCAACTTCATATGGCTTAAACTCTGGTTATATCGGACAGCTTTTGCCTTGTGTCAAGCGTCTGGCGGATACCAGGCAATTGCTGGAGTGCGAATGTTTCTCGCGCATCCAATCATTTGCACGGGGCAAGCGTGAAGCTGCCACCTGCTGTTGACTTGGAATATGCGTCATGCAGGCGGGCATTAACTATGTGCACACGAGCAAAATGCATCGGCCTCGGGTTTGGTCCATTCTTGCTCTCAACCCGCCTGGCAGTGCCAAGGCTTGTTTTCGAGCCACAAGCAGAGAACATCCTTCTGAGCGTAGAATTGATTGTGCTGAGCTGAGCAATGCTGAGCTTGTTGAGTGGGCGTGGAGTAGAGTTTGGTAGAGATATCTCTATGAAAGAGCTTTTTTAGGCGAGTGATGAATGGTCGCCGACACTGGAGTTTGAGGCCATGCCCTTGCCATGCCCTTGCTGGAGTTTGCCGTGCTGCTTTGTAGGTTGTACTGGATCCAGCAACGGTGACAAACGCAGAGTTGGATGCGTACGGGGCCCGATCCCGTGTCAAGATAGATGACAAGGACGATGTTGAAGCTGTGGAGACCTTGGCCATCTGCAGCTGTATCACGTTCACTCGAATGAGTGTCAGGATTCCTTTCCCTCCAACGTTGTGGATGTGCGAGAGCTTTCCAAGAGTTTGTCCTGGGAGCATTTGAGGTCCAGCCTGTTGCCGTCGGGGTTCCAACGAGTCAGTGCCAGCTCCTGTGTTCTTGCATACAGGCAGGCCCTCGAGAATGCTCCATTGCTGGTTTTGATGGCCGAGTATCTGAAGCTCAACTTTCGGAATGAGATCGTGCGAAGAGGCATCTGGCAAGCAACGACCGCCCCGCTTATTGCAACCACGTCTTTTGTGTGAGTTCGCAGCGCGAACCGGCTTGATAGGCACAATGAAGATGTGCTTGCAGGGCCAGTGCCATCATTTGTATGGCATTCTCAGGCACCGCTTGGGGCCATTGATCATAAGCTTGAAGCTCCTGCTCCATGTTGCTTCAGGCTTTTCCTCAGCGTGCTCCTAGTGGACAGGGTCTTGAAGGGTGCTGAGGAGGACTGGGTTACTGGGCCAACTGAGTCCTACACCGAGTGGTTGTTCCACAGCCGTTCAGTGCTCAGTTTTTTCAATCTGACCCAGTCAGGAAGCCAACGCACCGTCAAACTAAGCGTTTAAGCGATGCTTCGGCAACTTTCCCACGTCTTGCTAGTGTCCGCTGACTTGCCTGAGGCTCCGGGATGCTTGCGCTTGTGATGGGTGGTATGCTGATTCCATTTGCTGGCCTCCACTACCTCGATTACATATCAATGACTTGGAGGGTAGGCTGGAGACTCGCATTATTGCTTGCAGCAGTGGAAGTGAAGGAGTCTGACAGGCGGAACTTCGCGGGCGCAGCTTCTCTCGGCTCTTGTTCGGAGACTCCTTCATTATGATGTTTCTGCGAGGCCTGGTCCGGGACTTGTGTTCACTTTTGTCATTGCTGGCACGTTCACGGAAATGCCTACGTAACTGTGACGTTAAACAGAGTCAACCTGCTGCAGGAGGCATGCGTTTGTCTGTTTGTTCGGAAGAGAATAATGCAATCTACTTCTGAAGATCGCGCATAGGTATCGCATGCCGTGTGAGGGAAGGGTGTCCATGAGATGCACCACAACATGGGAAGACTGTACAGGTTAGGCCGACTACCAAACAGGCAAAACACGCCCATCGACTCTGGTGGCCATCCGTCTGTGACCATCCGTGGGCCCTCACGATGTCACCCACCCCAAAACCTGATAGGATCCGCGAACCCGAATGCAGACACGTGACTCGTACGTTGAAAATGTAATAACACCCCATGCGCGACACCAATCAGGAAACTTAGGTCTGGGGTCATCCTCTCTCTTCTCCCCTCTCCCTGCTCTACTCTCTCCTCTCTCTTCTCTCCTCTTTCCTCTCTCCTCTCTCTTCTCTTCTCTCTCTCTCTCTCTCTTCCCTCCTCTCTCCTCTCCTCTCTCTCCTCTCTCTCCTTTCCTCTCTCCTCTCCGCTCTCTCTTCTCTCCTCTTTCCTCTCTTCTCCTCTCTCCTCT
>CAJNIZ010045364.1:9260-35736 GCA_905231905.1 Symbiodinium pilosum
GGTCCCTCCAAAAGTCCTTAGATTGTGGTTCACCGCTTGGACTTTTGGAGTTGATCAGCTTCAGACAGGGCTCCCCAGTCCAGCAAGAAATAATGGAATCTAATTAGGGTTTAGGGTTTAGGGTTTTGGCTATAATCGCTATCTATACTGGATAGTATAAGGATAAAATAGGGAATAAGTAACAAGGGCATATGTTTTGTAAGGATTCTATCTGAGCCAAGGCTATCCACAAGTAGATTTGAGCCATAGTCTAAACTCCTAGCATCCACCTTAATAATCAACCCGTATACTACTCTCCTACATAACCCCCCATATAAAACTCTTTAAGGAATCTAGAGTATGGCTCATTTGGAGAGGTTAGCCCTAAACCGTTCGTCTTCCAAATGCTGATGCAACTCAGCCGCTCTGCCGCCACTCTCACAACCTTCGCACAGGGCACATGAATAGTTCCCAAAATTAGCTATATATGGGGCTATATAGGTGTTATATATAGGATCATGGAAAAGCAAATGGAAGGTACTATTTGGGGTTTAGGATTTAGGGCCCAGGGTAGTTCCTAAAATTAGGGTCCCATTGTGATACCCCTCAACATTGGGTGCCATAATATAGTATATACCCGAAAGGGGCCCATTATTTTGAGAACAACCCACATGATGCTCTAACAGATTTGCCTTCGTGGCTGCGGTGGATTTCATAGAGCCGGCTGTCATGAGCCATTGTCTAAACTACTAGCATCCCCTTTAATGACCCCTATAGCCCATACAAACCCCCCGTCAAGGAGGCTAGACTCTAAACCCCTAAACCCTAAACCCTATACAACCCTCCTTTAAGCAGTTTATACTCGAGTTTTCATAGAGCTGCAAGTTCAATACATCAGAAGCTAAGCGATGGCCTCGGCACCGTCCTCCAAGGAGGCCTTGTGTCGTAGTAGCTTCTGTGTGTCCACCCTTGGGTCGGCCTGGACCGCCTGGTAGGGTTTAGGGTTTGGGGTTTAGGGGTTTAGGCTTTAGGGTTTGGGATGGGGTTTAGGGTTTAGGGTTTGGGATTTGGGGTTTCGTGTTTAGGGCTTGTGGTTGAGGGTTTTTCGGGTTTGGGGGCCAGGGTAGGGACAACTCCTGTGCCGCGAGGGGACATTGGCGATCCATTCTTTGTAGTCAAGGAAATGAGCCCACAATCTGCACCGCTGCGCCAAGACGAGTCAGTGCACATTGTTTGCTGTCTGAAAAACTTATTGTATTGTAAAGTATATAGATATATACTATGCAAAACCGCCACAGATCTTCATATAAGGCCCCTATATCATGCTCGTTCTTTTGATGCTTGAAGTAGCAGGGCTCTACCGGAATTCAGCTTGCTCGTCCAATCTCTGCAATGAATCTAGTCCTTGTACAATCCCCTCCTGTAGTACCTCTTATATGCCCTTCCCGTCAGCGAAACCCTACACTGTCAAGGCCCTGACCCTTCATGACGAGCAATATAGGGGGCTAAATAATTACCAATAGTATTTTGAGGTCCATTTGAGGTACCATGGACCATAATTATATAAGGAATATGGAACCACAATATTGGTACTTCTCCCTAAGCCCTAAACCCTAAACCCTACACATGAAAAGCAAGCAGCTTCGAAAAGTTGCTGTGCTCAGCTCAGATTATGAGTTTTCAATTACGTGCTTCCCCTTGAACAACTTGTCAGCATTTTGATGTGCAAGCAGTTTAGGGTTCAGGGTTTGGGGTTTATGGTTTAGGGGCCTAACGCGACCCTAAACCGGGTGACTGGGCAAAAGATGGCTGTAAATGCCAAGCATTGCAGAGCATCCTTTCCCTGAAGGGCGACCTGATGCTGGTTTCAATGCCCTAGGCACGGATTACTAGTAGTAATATTACCACTATTATTGACATTGTCACTATTATTGGCATTATTTTTTTGAATACTATTTCTATTAATCAATTTTATTGCTGTTATTCAAATTCTTCCTATTATTACCATTATTAGTATGCATGCTTGTATTATTGCTATTATATGAGCCAATAAGTCCCTACTGGGTGCGACATGCGGGGTGTGATTTCAGGGTCTTGCAAAGCTGGCGGCTGGCTTCTTTTCTCCGTAATTTGACGATTGCACATATTGATGCAAATCACAAGAAGTACAAGTGTAGTAGATCCCTTACCCCAAATATTGAATCCCCCAATATTAAGTAAGTAATTCAGGGGCCTAACAAATCTAAACTGCACTTGTACAAGGGCAAGTCTACTTTTCAAGGAGCCACCTAGTCATGAATTAGCGCTTCTTTATTGATGAATTGTCAGCTAACTATTCAACGGATGAGTTAATTAGATGATCAAAACACTGAATCAATTAGATGTTCAATCATTAATTGATTTAAGCAATTGATTCTTGATGTCCCCTTCAGTTTGGAAGGATCTTAAGGGCAGCCCAGTCGAATTCTTTCAATAACTAATCACCTTTAATCACCTTATGTTGAAAAATGTTTGGGCCCCGGAGTATTCAACATTACGCGGGGAGGCAGGGGGCGCCGTTTAAGGGTTCAGGGGTTTAAGGGTTCAGGCTGTTAAGCGTTTAGGGGTTTAAGGGTTCAGGGGTTTAAGGGTTTGGGTTTTCCCAGTGGCCTCCTCGGCCTCCCAGTCATCATAGACTACCAGTATGACGTTGAAGCCAATCTCCTGCAGAAACCCACGGAGCTATAGTCCAAACTCCTTAAAGGGGATTCTGTGGGGGATTTTCTAGGGAAGAAGTATAGGGGGTATTTAGGGGGAGAAAAGGCGTTTAGACCATAGCTCAAGCAATGCTCAAGCTGAGATTTTGCGAGACCTTTGAAATAGTGGGCCCAAAATCCTATGTGGGCCCCCATCTTTAGTACTGGAGGAGTGGGGCAGTTCAAATAGGGACTTCTGTACTCCAAACTTGGAAATCCACCAATCTCCTTTATAGACCCCTGAAGAGATAATCCCTGCTTTCTTGACCTACATCCCTCTATGAGCTATAGTCTAAACTCCTGGCATCCCCTTTCTCAACCTTTATATTACTCCCCTATATAAGCCTCAGTATAACCCCTTTCAAGGAGTTTAGGCTACAGCAAATATAGTATACTACTCCCCTATATAAGCCCCAATATAGCCCCATTCAAAGAGTTTAGGCTACATCCATAACATCCCTAAACCCTAAACCCTAAGCCAACAAACATCCTAAACCCTAAAGCCTAAGCCAATAAAGACCCTAAACCCTAAACCCTAAGCGAAAAAAAACCCTAAACCCCAAACCCTAAATCCTAAACCCTTTTAAGGGGTGAGTCCTGGAGTTGTCTCACAGCATCTGCTGTACTTCGGCCAGACTCGCCCACGGCTTCACGAACTGCTCTGCTATCCTGGAAATTGGGTGGTTGTCAAAACTATGGTCCCTTTTTGGATCCTATTATAATACCCAAAAAGGGACCATAATTTTGACAACCACCCAATTGTGTTTAGCGGTTTAGGGCTTGGGGTTTAGGACGTGCTTTTTTTTGGTTTAGCTGCTTTTTGGTTTAGGGGTTTAGGGGTTGGAAGGTGTTTGGAAGGTTTAGGAGTTTCGGTCCACTGGGCTGGCAAGGAATTCTATAGAAAACCAGCTGCAATAAGAAAACACTTGCGCAGGCCTCTGGTCTGTCGACGGCAACCCTGCCTAGACCCTCTAATACCGGCCCCCCGGCTATCATTAAACTACCGCACCCTAGTTTGAGAAATTCCCAATCTAATATAATATACCACAACGGGTAGAATTTGATATTAGCGGGGGTGGGGGGGCTTAATATTGGGGAAGGATTAGATTGAAATGCCAACCAGGAGAGTTCCTACCCAAAATAATGGGTACATGGGCCAGCATTATGCCACCCCTAGGCTTACCACGTTTGTTCCATAGGAGCAGAATCCAGTGTCAATACCTATGAACTTGGCTAATTCTGCAGCCCCCAACTTCGCATCTTAAATTGCATATACAGGGTTGGGGCCTGCGAAACTGGCCGAGTTCATTGTTGTTTACAGAGGATCCTGCTGCTATGAAATGAAGTCGTAGGCCCAAGGGCAGCAGGGGGGCCGGCATCACTATGGGTATTTGGGAGATCTAGCTGGCTTTACTCTCCCCACTACTCCCTAGACATGACAAAGCTGTCACAAAGACCACCCTCGGATGCGACATTCAAGCCCTTTTTACTGCGGTTGCTGGCTGAAACAAGTTACCATAAGAGGGGTATATAGTAAACAATAGGGTTTCCTTGTTACAGTAGCTCAACTTACATTCCTTAGCGGCAACCCAGCGTAGGGGGATTCTTGGCTAGGACGAAAACCAACCCAACAAACAGATGTGTTTGACAGAGCACGGTCAAGGATTTGATTTGGTAGTTTCCATAAACAGGGGGACCCCAAATGATCCTTTTCATTGGGACCCCCCAAAAATGAAACCCCGAATCTTGGAAATACCCTATTTGAGCCATAGTCTAGACTCCTAGTATCCCCCTTCATAAACCCCTATACTCGTCCCCTATAGAATCCCCTTTAAGGAGTTTTAGACTATATATAGCTCGTTTAGGATCTAGGGTCTGAGGGATTACCCCTGGCGAGCCCTCGGGCTGCATGGGGAGTACACAGGGTTTATTCAGAGGGCTCAAAAGGCGGATTTAGGGTTCAGGGATTAAATAGGGGTTTAAGGGTAAAGGCCTAAAGGATCCCCATTCACTGTAGACTCCATTATGTTGGGGCCGTATTTCTTGTACCCTACTTTCCCTTTACCTCACCTCTTGAGCCCTCTGAAGTATGGGGGTCCCTTCCACTGAATCTCTTGCACTTACTTGAGCAGAAATGTGAGCAAGGTTTTGGCGGTGGTGGTGGTTGTTGTTGTTCCTAAACCCTAAACCCCTGATATTCCCAATTCCTTCAAGATACTGCGTTGAACCCTTGAAAAGCAATTTCAAGCAGGCCGCAATCACACAGATCTCCAAGTTCAGTGAGCTCAACAGCTGGCGGCTGCCCATGGTGTATGGGCGTGGCACACCTTAAGCCTTCTGTTTCCGTAGGTCTGGAAACCCAAGTTAGAGCCAGGTTACATGACTAAACCCTAAACCCTAAAGGCCCTAAACCCTAAACCCTAACTTAACGATACACCTGACCAGTGGATTCCTCGTGTGGCGTGTGGTGTGTAAAGCTGCCTGGACCGCTATCCGAGCTGCTGAGCAGGGACTGTTGCTGCGCAAAGCTTCATGTTTGCAATATAGCGCTATATAGGGTTATAAATATTTGGTTATATAGGGTTATATAGGGGTTATATAGGGGTTATATAAGGTTTCCCTACATGAGGTGTACCTTTTTGGGGGGCCCTTAAACAAGGACTATGGTATTTTGGCGTGGCAGAACATCATCTATGCAGCTTTGCTGATCAGCCCCCAACCGCGGTATTTCCGCGTAGCCTCCTGGAAGACGCTGCTGACAGTATCTTCCTCAGCGAGGGCCGGAGGTTAGGTCTCCTGACGCCTTATTTGTGCGGAAATGTTTAGGGTTTAGGGGTTTAGGGTTTAGTGGAAATGGAAAAGGTGGAAGCTACTATCATATGGTAGTTTCCCAAAATAAGGGGATCCCAACATAGACCCCAACATACTATAGTCCTTATTATAGGGGCCCCCAAGAAGGTATCTCTAGTTTTGGGGAACCCTCGCCCTATATAACCCCTATGTAACCTTTGGTATCCCTAATTTTGAGAAACCTTAAACTCTATAAAACACTAAACCCTACATCCTATAATACCCTATATATCTCTCTCTATAAACCCCCAAAAGGGGTACCCCTAATTTTTAGGGACGCTACAGGGACCCCATGCCTCTATCCACTCCTGCACACTACAGCTTGCCGCTGCTTCTCTGCCAAAATTCCCTTGCTCTTCCGGGTAGCTAATTGGGAGTGGAAGAATGGATTCCCCTACAGAACCCTAAATCCTAAACCCCGTTGTTCCTATATAGTTGTGTTCATGGTCTTTTCCCTACCTCCCTTCCCTGCTCGCCATCCACAAGGTGTAGGGAGCCCGCCCAAAGGTCCATGTACGGCCTTGGTTGGGGATTAGAGTTTGGGGTAGCCATTCCCACGTACTCGAGTTGTAATGCCAACGCAAAAGATAACATGTAAGATCGACATTATGACGACAGATACGTATGTCATGTCTCCACACACTCTAAGCATGATAAGGTCAGGATCGTTCCTGCATAAGTTAAACAATACATAAAACATCGATAGATCGATGGAAAATAGATAGATCTACAATATCCATCTGTCTATTTCTATCAAATAATATAGTATAACAAAATATAGTAAAATTATATATATATATATGTATATATATTCATGCATATAGATACATATATATAGCATATATATATATATATCCTTCCTGTTTTGGGAAGCAGTGTGCTGCGAATCTTCAATGGGGCGACCGAGGAAGAGGCTGCACCTGTCGACCTGAGCTCCATATGTCAAACTCCACGCGATAGTCCAGCTGCAACCTTTGGAGGTCGGTGGTTTATATAGGGTTAATGGAAAGGAAAATGGAAACTACTATATTATATAGGGTTATATTAGGGTTATATCGGGATAATGAAAAAGAAAATGGAAATTGAAATATTATGATAGGGTATATCTTGGTCTCGTATTAAACACTACTGTAGTACAATAGGGTAGAGGGATATAAGGTACTGGAACGACTGGAACATACTGGAACTACGAAAGGATTTGATGATAGGGATTCCTATAGTGTTTTTTTCGGGGTCCGTTTCCCTCTTCCTTAGCCGCGCATTTTCAGCATGCCATGCACGTTATCGATGGGGCATAAATATACACATCAATGTCAACACCGGTTGTATAGATTTGGGTCTCCACCACGTGATGCTGCCGTCATCGGCCTTAGATGGCATAGTCCCCCTTAAGTAGATAGAATATGGCTTTGGGTATATTATAATATATTAGAATAAGATCCCCCTATACCCCATATTCTATCTACTTAAGGGGGGGTGTAGGGTCAGTGAGCCTCTGGGAGCAAAGAGCTGACAACTTGCAGGCGTGGCACGTAGCCCGCATGGTCCGCCACCATTTTGTTCTGCCACATGCTGAAAGTCAGAGAATTCATTTGAGCTGTAGTCTAAGATCCTAGTAGTATCCCCTTAGTAGCCCTCAAAATTATGGGCTGCTTTTGGTTCTAAGTTATATTATGGCACCTATGGGAACTACCCATATAGCCCCCTTTAAGGAGGTTAGACTATAGCTCACTTCATGGCAATCTCAGCTTGAAAATTCATCCCGTGGCCTGCGGCAGAAACCTTTGGACGGCCGACTCAATGGCATAGGTGGGGAAAGCTTCGCCCCTCATCCTAGGAGGCTTGGAGACGGGAGGGGTTTAGGGTTTAGGCCTGTAGGGCTTGGAGTTTAGGGTTTAAATCTTGAGGCCTTTAGGATTAAGGGTTTAGGCTTTAGGGTTTACTCCACTTATCCTGGAGGCGTGGCGATACTGCGTCACCATCACAAGTTGCAAAATCGACGTGCAGGTTCTTCGTAGGGAGTATGGAAACATGTTACTTAGGGGTTATATAGGCATTATATAGGATTTTGCCCTAAACCCTAAACCCCTATTCCCTACGAATAACCAGTAAGTCGACTTCAAGAAAATGGCTAGATTGGAGCTGAGCAAGCTGGGCTAGCCACTGGAGGAAGTCCTCCAAACAAAGCTTCCCGGCCGTTAATGCTACTAACAATAGTAGTAAATAATCTATGATGCTAATACCAGTAATACTAAGTTCTGCATGTATATATACATATATATGTACACACATACGTATGTATGTATATATATGTGTATATGTATATATACATACGTATAATCACATATAGTAGTAGGAAATAAGCGATAGGATTTCATAACTTGCATCTCAATAGCCCAGGCCTTCAACATAGAAGGCCAGCAGTTCCACTGACCCTTCACAACCTTCCAGAGCCGCAATTTGGCGCTTAGGGGGGATTAGTCTTTAGGAGTTAGGGTTCAGGATTTAGGGATTCGAGTTTAAGGTTTAGGGCCTAGGGTGTAATTCAAGTTCCTTAACAGCAACCCAGTCAACCAGGGAAGGGCAGTGCTCCTGCCTTGAGCTGTGCTTCCATTCGCAAGCGCTGGCAGAAGTCCACAATGGCCAGCTGCGCCTATAACTGAAGCCGGGTTGCTGTTAATGAACTTATAGTCCCCTTAAGTAGATAGAGTATGGTTATGATAAGATCCCCATAACCCCCATATTTTGTCTACTTGAGGGGGACTATACGTTTGTTGATTCCATCGCACATCCGAGGTGTGACTTACCGCAGGCACTTTCATGGCCGAAAGGAGCAAAAGGAGCTCGGAAGCTTCATGTGATCCTGCCAACATAATTGGTAGCGCGGAGCGTTGCCAGGGCAGTGGGTTGAGGTCGTTGTGACCTTGCTGTTAGCTAGGTAGCTGACAATGGGAGAGCCCAGCCATGGACTTCGCTACTTTAGTGGCGATGATAGTGTAGATTGGAGAGAATATCGTCGCTGGAAGCAATGGGCCAGAAATAAGATGGCTGTCATGGATAAGCTGCCTAAGGAGGCCCGTGGGAGCTTCATCTGGACTCTTCTTCAGGGCAAGGCCCTGGAGGTTGTGGAGCACTTGGATGGTGCTGAGTACCAGAAAGAGGGCGGCGATGAGGTTCTGTTCAAGCTGCTAGATGCTCGCTGGCCAGAGCGAGAGCGGACCGATGAGATAGGAGAGAATCTGACGGAGATTTTCTCCTTGCGAGCCGGCGAGGGGGAACTCTTGAGAACATGGTGCGCTCGGGCCCGTGAATGTTTCGACCGCTGCGCCCGAAAGACCGGTGTTAGCTTCCCAGAGGAGGCTAAGGGCTGGATTCTGCTTAACTACAGCGGCCTGACCGAAGAGCAGCGACGCACTAGTGGAGATCTCAAGTTCGACACTCAGTCAACAGCCATGCGGTCTTGTTACCCCGAGCATGTGGTGTCGAAGAAAAAGGCCTCCTCGGTTCACTACGTGGAGAACGATGCGGAGGCATGGTGGGGTTTCGAAGGATGTGATGGTGAGGCCGACCAGGACTCCTATGCCGAGCCGGACCCGAACTTCCAGGATGTTGAGCTCTTCCTTACCAATCATGATCGTCATCCTGAAGAGCCTGATCTTGGAGAAGTTTATCCGGAGGCCGAGGTCGCTGAAGTTCTCGCAGCCACCTGGCGTGACAAACGCCAAGAATTGGCAAAACTTCAACGAGCTCGCCGCTTTCCTCAGGCCTCAGACCTTCGTCGATCCTTTCGTGTCGAAGTGGAGGAGTTAAAGAAGAGGACCCAGTGCCGCCGATGCGGCAAAACGGGTCACTGGGCCAGAGAGCGTAAGGTGAAACTTCCTGCCTCAGGATCCTCGTCCTCTGCGCCTCCTTCGACTGGTGCCGGCCTGGTGCAGCAGTTTGACCACTTCGTCTGTCATGCGGTCCTGCCTGAGTTCCCAGGCGGCATGCTTGATCAGCTTAGACAACGGCGATCGATGGGCGTCCAGGAGATCTTCTTGGTTTCAAGCCCCGGCTTTGCCATTCTTGACTCGGGTTGTGGCAAGAGCGTGGTCGGAGAGAACACATTGCAGGCCTTCCGTCGCCTGTGGTCCGAGGCTGGAGTGGCCCAGCCTAAGCCGGTTGCTGAGGTAAACACCTTCCACTTTGGAAATGGCGCCCAGGAGACGTCCCGAACCATTGTGGAAATGCCTGTGTCCCTCGCTGTACGGCGTGGTCTGGTTCGGGCTGCTGTTATTGGTGGCGATGCGCCGCTGTTGCTGTCCCGGCCTGCCCTCAAGACCTTACGTGCGCGCATGGACTTTGCCTCCGACGAGCTTCACCTGTTTGATGAGGACAAGGTGGTCCCCATGACCACGAACAGTGCGGGCCAGTACGTGATCCCGGTAGCCGAGTTTGCTCCCGTGGTGTCCAAGGATGAGGTCGGGGGCGATCCTCCTCCAGCACTTGGTGTCGCTCCTGTTCTACCAGTCCCAGATTCATGGGAGGTCACCGATCAAGGCCGGACCGTTGTTCGACACCATAGGACTCCCCGGACTCAAGCATTTACACCATGTCATGAGGAGTGTCCTGTGCCTGTTAGCCAGCTTGATAAGTCTAGGGTCACCAGAATTTGTGTGCCGGCAATGGGTGAACGTTCAGTAAGTGACCTCTGGACTGACCCTGCCAGAGCACATTGCACTCTTTCAGATCAACCTTGGACGGGTGAGACTCGCTTCCAGGTGCTGTCGCCGCCTGAGTGCCCTGATGCCATCTCCGCTATTGAGTCGGACAGTGGATTGGCTGAGGGTTCCTCCAAAGATAGTGCCTCCCTGAATACATGGAAGCCCAAACAACGTCGACGTCTCACCGCAGGTGCTCGATTGGCCGCGAAGGCATTGCTTCAGCCAAGCCAACCGACTCTCAATTCTTCGTCCGAGTTTCAGGTGATTGAAGTGTTCTCGCCTCCGCGGTTTGCCCTAGAGAGCATTAATAGGGGTCTCAAATGCCTGTCAGCAGATCTCACTACCGGGTGGGACTTCCGTCGCCTGACAGATCGTGATGCCCTTAAGGAGCTGGCGCAAGAACAGCCACCAGAGCTTCTTATTTTGTGCCCACCCTGCACGTGGGCGGGTGGCTGGTACGAGTTGAATAAGATGTACCTGACTGAAGAAGAGCGTAGGGAGAAGGATCGGTTGACCCTGCTGTTCCTTAACTTTTGTGCCGATCTGGCACAGATTCAACTCGATGCTGGCAAGCGTGTGTTGTTTGAGCACCCACGCCGATCGAGGGCCTGGAAACTTCCGAAGTTCATAGCCTTACAGCGTCGCATGTATCAGGTGGATCTTGACATGTGCTGTTATGGTCTGTGTATCCCGGATGGGACTCTGATCCAGAAGGCTACTCGGCTCCTGGTGTCTCACCAGAACATGCAAACTCTTGCCCGGAAGTGCCCAGGTGACAGGCACGCCCAACATCGTAATCATCAAGTGGTCCAAGGAACCACAGGACAAGGGCTTTCGGTCAGCAAGTTGGCAGGAGTGTATCCTCGTGAGTTTGTGAAAGCGGTCCTGAAGACTGCGCGTGCAGACCTGTCCCATTTTGGGGCCTTCCTAGTGCAAGGTGTGCCTGATCGTGAGTGCTTGGTTTCTGCCAGAGTGCAAGAAATGAATGACCAGAAGCGCGAGCAGATGCTGGCATCTATCCGCAAGTTGCACGCCAATCTTGGCCACCCTAGCAATTCAGCACTGATTCGTGTGTTGAAGAATGGCGGTGCCAATCAAGCTGCCTTGGACTTGGCTCGGGAGTTTGAGTGTCCAGTGTGTGCCGCGCAACAGCGCCCGGCTCCAGCTCATCCAGCACAGACCCATAGGGTTACCGAGTTTAACAAGCGTGTTGGGTTGGATGTTAAATACCTGCCGGGGTGGTTGCCTAACCAGAAACTTCCTGCACTCAACATCATTGATTATGCTAGTTCTTTCCAAGTCATGATACCACTTCCTGGGGAGCGCGAGACTGCCGAGTCACTGCGCAAGGCGTTTCAGGAGAGATGGGTGGCATGGGCCGGAGTCCCCTCCGAGATCGTAGTTGACCCCGCTCAAACTAACCTCAGTCAAGCAATGACTGTTCCGCAGGAACTGGCTGGCGCCTTGGTAGACACCACGGCCGCCGAAGCACACTGGCAGTTGGGCAAGGTTGAGGTTCATGGCGGTTGGTTCGCTAGGGTTCTTACTAAGGTTATAGCAGAATGTGCCCCAGACAATGAAGAGCGTTGGCGTGAGTGTGTCATTGCTGCCCACAGTAAGAACGAGCTTATTCAAGTGTATGGCATGACCCCTCATCAATTCGTATTTGGACGTAACCCTAGGATCCCACATGATTTGTTGAACGAACCCCTAGACCTGATCCCAGCAACAGCCTCCCTGTACGAAGAAAGCATCGCCAGGAGCATTGCCGTCCGCACTGCAGCTCGCAAGGCTGTGTTGGAACTGCAGGACGACAAGGCTTTGAGACTTAGCTTGGCAGCACACCCACGTAAGCTAGTCCCTCATAAAGCCGGGGATGCAGTTGCCTATTGGAGAACCCAGAAAAGTAATCAAGGGATCATCGAGCGGGGTGGTAGATGGTATGGTCCTGCAATTGTGCTAGGGTACGTAGGCCAAAACTTGGTTGTCATCCATAAGAAGAACATCTTCCGTTGTGCCCCAGAGCAAGTTAGACCGGCTACCTCTGAAGAGAGGTCCTTGTTGGACACACCTCAACTGGAACTGTTGGGCATCAAGGATTTGCTGCAGAATGACCAACTTAGCCGGCAGTATATTGACTTAGTCCCCCAAGGGTCCCCTCCACATTCTACAGAAAATCCGGAGGCCGCTGAAACCCCAGCTCCCCCTGGTGTAACCTTGAACCCCGGACAGCAGGAACCTCCTGCGCCCGCGAGAGATGCTGCCATGCCTCCTGTTGAGGCCACATCTGGCAGTTCTTCATTAGGGAATAACGGGTTTCAGCCTAGCCTTTCCTCCGCCTCACCTCCTGTGAACCCTAACCCTAGTGTAGGTAGTCCCTATCCTACGGTTGGTGTGGATCAGGGTTCCCGGTATCCCGCAAGACCAAGCCTGAGCAGTTGTTCAGACCTAGAGCTCTGTTGCAAGATGATTTCCGAGATATGATGGATGAAGTAGTTCCTCGGTTGCTCACTCAAGCCCTGGATACCTCCGCGTCTTCGGATGCATCTTTGCACCCACCGGCGCGAGGTGTCAAGCGAGAAGCCTCTCGTGAACCGCCTGAGAGTTCTGATAGCAAGCGCCCTGCCCAGGGGGATGGTGATGACATGAGTCCATCCCCTCCTAGCTTGCCTGCCGAAATCCCCAATGCGTCCTTGGCCCAGTATGAACAACTCTTGGTCCAATGTGACACTCTAGAATCTCTTGCCGAGTTTGAAAGCTTGATGGTGCAATGTGATTCCAACCAGGTCAGTCTTGAGACCTTAGTTGCAGCCCATATCAACAAGAGAGCCGCTAAGGAGTTGCCTGCCACTGGTAATCCCCAAGAGCTACAGACCTTAGTGGACGAAGCCAAGAGCATTGAGTGGCACACCGTGCTGAGTCGAAATGCTGTTCGTGTCGTGTTTGGTGCTGAAGCAGATCTTGTTCGCCGGAGGTTTGCCCATAGGATCATGGGGAGTAGGTATGTCATGACCATCAAACAAGAAGAAGATGCCCCTGCCCGGGTGAAGGGGAGGTGGTGTCTTCAAGGACACCTTGACCCCGATTTGTCTAAAAAGGCCAAAGCCGGCGATCTGCAGTCACCCACGCTTTCGCAAGTGGGTCGGTCGGTACTGTTTCAGACCATCGCGTCTCATCACTGGCAACTCCGTCTCGGAGACATAAAAGGAGCATTGTTAGCGGCAGGTGAACTCCCTCCTCAGTATAGACCTCTCTATGCTACTCTACCCCAAGGGGGTATCCCTGGAGTGCCAGCCAATGCTCTCATTGAAGTGGTGGGCCACGTTTATGCCTGAGTGACTCCCCAGCAGCCTGGCACCAATGCCTAGACAAAGCCTTGACCACTGTAGGGTTCATCCGTAGCAAATTTGATCCTTGCCTCTATATGTTACGGGTCAGTTGTGTGGCATATACGGGATCCACGTAGACGACTCCGCTACTGGAGGCTCAGGGGAAGTCTATGAAAGGGCTTTGGAGCGTTTGAAACAGGTTTTCGAATTCCGTAAGTGGCGCATTGGAGATGGTGACTTTTGTGGAGCTAGGTACACTCAAGACCCGACCACCTTTGCGATTTCCATGTCACAGGAGAAGTTCTGTGACAAGCTGCACCCGTTACGCATGAGCCGTGCCCGACAAGCTCAGAAGTCCTCCATCCTCACCCCTGATGAAATCAAGTGTTTTAGGGCCATTAATGGTAGCTTGAACTGGTTGGCCACCCAATCAAGACCTGACTTGTCGACTCAAGTGTCTTTCTCTCAACAATCATTTCCCGATCCCACTGTTTTGGATGCTCTTGCTGCTAACAATGCCATACGTCGGGCCCGACAGCATGCCAGCATGGCCGTAGTGTTTCAGCCCATCAAACCTGCCGATTTGGCTATCATGTGCCATACAGACGCAGCGTACGCGAATGGTAAAGAAGGCGCTACTCAAGCAGGATACCTGTTAAGCTTCACCAATCGAGCAGTCAACGATGGAGACGTCTCTCCATGGACTCCAGCTTATTGGCGGAGCCATAGGTTGCCCCGTGTGGTTAACTCCACCCTGAGCGCCGAGTCTCAATCAATGGTGGCCGGCACAGGGATGTTAGAGTGGATGGTTTTGTTACTATCCGAAGTCCTTGATGGACCTGGGTCACTGCGCTCATGCTGGAACAACCTGCATTCTCGCTGCAGCCTAGCCTTGACCGATTGTAAATCACTCTTCGACCATCTTCTATCCAAGTCGGCACCGACATTAGAAGATAAGCGTTGTGCTTTGGACATCACGATAATTCGGGAGAGTGTGGCTAGGCTTCAGACCGTCCTTCGGTGGGTGCCTACTGACAGAATGTTAGCAGACTCTCTCACAAAAGAGAGCGCCGAGGCCATGGACCTTCTTCGTGCTTGCCTTAGGGGTGGTAAGTACCAAATAAGCTGTGAAGATCACGTTCTAGAGTGGAAAGCCAGCGAACGAGCACGCCGTCAAGAGCGTGCCAATAGGGGTTCTGAGTGAGACAGCGAGTCTCCAAACCTGCCTGCATGGGGTGTATCCAAGTCGATCCCTTGGATGTGTGATTTCAGTTGTTTGGATGTTTTGGTTAGTGGTGCGTAGGGCCTGAATAGTTCCTCCTTTAGGCCCCCCTTCTGCCTGCCTTTGCCCATGGCTGACTGGGACAGCGCTCTTCTGGTGGAGGAGCCCCTTCCGGCTCTCCCGACTTCGACCGAGCGTAACGAGTGCATCGAGGTCCTGTCGACCCTTATGTTGTTTGGCCAAGCTGAAGTCGTGTGGCAGGATGCCATCCGTTTTTTCAAGACTCGCCGTGAGCATCACATACAGAACGGCACTTGGAGCCGCGTGTGCTCTGAATACCAACGCCTTCTTGCCCAAGGCTCTGCGGGAGGCACGATGAGCGATGCCCCCAAGCGTCTTCGCACCGACTCTGGTGCTCAGACGCCGCCGTCACCAAGTGGTTTGCCGTCGGGAGCCATTGCCTCACGAGGCCAACGTGTACCAGAGGGTCATGGTCAGTTTCCGGGACCTCCGCCTCCTACCAGTTCGAATCAGCCTGCTGGTCCTCCGCCTCCTACTGGGGCGTATGGTGGAGTCAATGTCGATCCCAATCAATCTGCCAATCCTCTTGGAGTGGCTTGGGACCGTTCTTCTACCTCTACACACGGAGTGCCCACATCGGCTACGCCTTCACCGACTCCTACCTCAGTTCGTCCTGCTCCTGGACCTCCTGCTGCCGCTGGTCGCCGCGCTGCCGGAGTTCCTCCTCCTGTTGCTGACGATCCTCGTCTACCTGCGGGTGGTGTCCATGGACCAGCTTGCCGTGTTCCAGGTCCTGTTCCTCGAGTTCGTTTGGTTCCTGGAACTACTGTGGAGTTCCCTGATGACATCAATGACCTGGCCTCCTGGGGTCAGAACCTCATCATCACCTTTGGCAAATTGTCAAAGAAGGAGCACACCTATGAGGAGCTACTGCTGATGACCAGCAAGGACATGGTGTCGTACAAGAAGTGGATTCTTGAGCATACCTCCACTGGCGGCGTGAAGTTGGTGGATTTGGCCAAATATTTGGAGGCGAATCGCCAATTGGGCTTCATTCCTCAAGCTGTTCCCTCTTCTCCTACGTCCACCTCATCCAGTGGCTTCCAGACGGTGACACGCACTCCCTGAGCGCGCCTTGTAAAGTTGTTGTCCTCCCTTTCATGGGTCTTTCGGCCCTTGAAGATTTTAGAGGAGTGTTGATTCCATCGCACATCCGAGGTGTGACTTACCGCAGGCACTTTCATGGCCGAAAGGAGCAAAAGGAGCTCGGAAGCTTCATGTGATCCTGCCAACATAACGTTTAAGTTACTGTCATAAGGGCCTGGTATCTGCTATATACCCGTATGAGCAGCGGACAAAATTTGTCTGGCCAATGGTCAAAATTCCCATTCGCGTGCTGCAATCTCGTTCCATCTCGTTTTACATACTCCGGAGCATGTTGGGGGGGACCATCTCGTTCCTACTAGGCTTGAGACCAGCTGGTGAAATCTACTACTATCTCGTTTTACAGCACCTGAGTCGGGCCTTGAATCTCGTTTTCCAACAAACTTGCATCCAAACACTAAAATGCTGATCTCGATGTTTGGGGGGACAATCTCGTTTTGCAGGCAAAACACATGATTTCGGGGAATTATGCCCGAGGTTAGGCATGTGTCTAGAAACGGAACTTTAGTCCGTCGCTCACATAGTCTAAGCCGCTAGCATCCCCCTTAATCACCCTCTAATACTCCCCTATGATACCCCCTTTCAAGGAGTTTAGACTACAGCTCATGTTACAATAACTTACTTGAGGGTCCTTAACAGCAACCCAGGACAGGGATGACCAGGCTAAGGAGAGGGGAAAAGTCTAAGCATAGCAATTGGCTTAAAGCCCATTCAGCAACTTGTGAAGGCCATCAACCCGACCCTCTTCACTACTATTATTGCTGCTACATTGCTATTGTTGTGATTTTACTATCATTATTACTATTATCATTCATAATCTTTTTGCTCAGGCGTGGTTCCTCGCGCCGGGAAAAGTCGAAGGTCGGGTCTAACTCGTACACGAAGCTACTCCCACGGACCTGGCATTGATGCGTTTACAATCTTCTCAAGAGAATGCACACGGAACGCGCCTGCCGAACACCCAGCAGCACGTTGATGACTGCCTGACCTGAAGTCATGCTCCAAAAAAAAACCCAGAACACCATAATCCTTTCTAGTGGGATCCCTAATCCCTAAACCCCTAAACCCTAAACCCTATACCCTACACCCTGAAACCAAATCAGTCTCGTGACAAAGCATCCTAGATGGCCGGAGACATCTTGGGCTTAGGGTTTAGGGCTTAAGCCTGCCAATCTTTAAATAACCCTAAACCCCTAAGCCTGGTGATTAAATCTCTGATTTCTGTACATCTTGGGTTTAAGCCTATAAACATTTGAACGTATAATAACCCTCAAACCCACAACCTGGCGATCAATCTCTGATTTTCTGTTCGGGACATCCTAAACCCTAAACCCCAAAACCCCAAAACCCCAAACCCCCAAAGCCCCCTAAACCCAAACCCCTAAACCCTTAAAACCCTAAACCCCAAAACCCCCAACCCCCAAAACCCCCAAAACCAAACCCCTAAACCCCTAAACCTTTAAACCCTAAACCCCCAAACCCCTAAACCCTAAACAAACCTTTCGGGACATCTTGGGCTTCAGCGGTCATGGGGCATCCCCCGCGGTTTGAAATGGATTTGTGGAGCCGGCGGGGCCTGGGCAAGCTGAAGTGAGGGTTTAGGGTTTAGGGCCAGTACCATTACCTTGAAATTAAGAATAGACCGTCAAGAATGAATATTTCTTGTTATGATTTTGGTAGTATTGAGAATTTATACTCCAACTAACTACGATGATTCATAAGACGGTTACTAATATTCATATTATTGCTATTATCATTGGTACTAGTATGCTGACTACTGTTTTTGGTTATGCATTTTGTGTTATCATAATTCCAGTTGTTGTTCATTCTGCAGTTGTACTACTATCACTTGTATTTGAGTTTTATTACTATTGAAGCCTCATTTCCTTCAGGCCGCTGCTGCCGAACTCGTGGTGCTGTCAGAGCTGGCGTCAAGAAGGCATATGATTACTCGTACTGTGTTGAACCTTGCTTTTTCATGTCCTTTTCTCTTCTACGATTACGACCATTACTCTTCTCAGTATTACCATGATTATTGTTATTCTTGCTTTTTACTATTGCCATCCTGATTTGAGCAATCAAGAATAGAATCATTACTATTGTTCTCCTCCTTGTCATAATTATCATGACTAACCTTTTTTACAATAAATGCAGAACATGCTGATTTTCTCAGGGCTTGTGCTTCCGTACGTCCTCAAAACATTTGATGTGGCACTCCCTATCCAAAATGTGCCAGCAATGTTGCTGGATGTCTCCCATGAATCCCTGCTGCACTCTGCAAGGATCTGGCCTTCGTCTGTTCTTTGGGGGGTTAGCTCTTAGGTTGACTCGTATCTTCTTCTTGTCTTCTTTCCGACAGGATTTGGCCTCCTTGAGGGCATCTGAAGCTGGGGGAGTCATTCTCAGTCTAAAGAACAGCGCAAGCGGGAGTGGCAAACTAGCTGCTTCTCATCAACCTCCTACTCGCAATTTGTTGCAATGCTATTGTATGGCAAGTTTGGGTCATGCGACCTGTTGGAACCCATGGCAGGCTTGATCGTACAGGGAGCTGTCAGGCGGATATGGCACGCTTCAGGGAGGGGGGTCCTAAAATTAGGGGTACCCTCAAAGGGAGATGTAGGGGTTGTATTGGGTTGTAGAGGGGTTTAGGGTTGTCTTGTCGATGCCTTTCCTGCGTCCCGAGCTCCAGAACAAATCGCATGTCGTTGGCTTCGGCCAACGGTATCTTCAAAAAGCTTATCTGCCTGTCGCACTAAAACCCTGAAACCCCCACCCATGACTTCAATCTCTATTGAGCGGGGAGCCCATAAGGACCCGAAGGGCTTGTTGGGAGTATAAGGGCAGTGTGGGGGGGGGATCCTCATTTGAGCTACAGCCAATATGTCCCTATATAGCAAATGGACATGGGCTCTTTAATTAGGGACTATAATAAGGACTATACTAAGTCAATTACAGAAGAGACCCCAAGTCCACTGTTAAGGGGCCCTTAATACAGCTCATGTCGACTGTAGCTCATTTAATTAAGATTACATGGAAGAAGTTCCCAGATCCCCTGGGCAGCCAAAACTGGGTCGCTGTTAGGGAACTAAATTTCAGTTACTATATTGGGGCAACCTTATCATCTACAATATACACCAATTATGGTTACTTATCTTAAATTCCTTAACAGCAACCCAGAAAAAGATACCTTGCCTGAGCTTTGGCTTTGAGAGCACCACCGTGGTTGCCTTGGCTCAGGCCAGTCACGCATAGCAACGCCACTCGTAGGAGCTCCGCAAGAGGACAAGTTACAACCTTATTCCTAAGGGTCCAAGAACCCAAATAATAGAATTCTAGGGCTGCAATATTAATGATATTTGGGCCCTTAACCCCCATTATTTGGGTCCTTGGACTTTTAGGGTATTGAAAAATGTAGCATAGTGCTATCACCTCCCTAAACCCTAATCCCTATACATCCCAGGGAGTCCCTACAACAACCCCTGTTTCCTATCACCCTGTGGACCACTGGCAATCCCTATATTCATCCCTGGGGTCCCTAAAACACCCCCCATTTTTAACTTGGCAAGATGCAGGCAAAGATTTCGGCGACGAGGTTGTCGTGGGAGAAGTGGATTTCGAGGTCGTCAGCTTTGACAATGTTGGCCGGATTGTTGTTGGAAGGGCAGGTTCTGCAGTTGGATGTGATGGCTTGTGTCTAGGAGGCATTGATGGGGGTCGGTGAGTCCCTGGAGGAGTATGCTGTGGCGCATGTGTGGGTGCAAATGGCGGTGCCTGCGTTGTCGCTTCCGGTGGTGCATGTGAGGGGATGTGTGTAGTTGCTTGTGGCGGCATTCGGGTCGGCGCGTGTGCTGATATCCACGGATGCTGTGTTGATGTGGGACCTCCTCGTGGATGAAGCGGCGCCCTGGCAATTTGCGTCTTTTGGTTCTACGCTCAGAGTCAAACAAGCGGCAGACTTGAACTTGACCGCAAAGCCTGGTGGTCTTCGCCTGAACCAGCAGGGCACTGCCCAACACTTCTGACAAACATATCATTAGTATTATTACTATTAGTTCCATCATTACTATTAGTACTATTTTTGCCATTATTATTGCTATCCTTCTTATCATTATTAGCTGCAAGCCTCCAGCGTGGCACCCAGAAGGGACAGGAGCTCTGAATGCAGTTGCAGGTACTCTCGAACCTGATGCTCCTTCAGGTACAGACTTCAATGCCAATAATAGTAGTAAGAGTAACAAGAAGAATGGTAGTATGATATACTACCATTCTTCTTATTACTCTTACTACTATTACTTGTTACTACTATTACTATTAATTCCACCCATAACTTTTGGAAACTCCTCGCATGGAAAAAGGCTTCGTGATCAAGACCTTTGCAGGCACTTCTATGTAGGAAGACATCTTCCCAAGACGCAAATCTCAAGCGTCAACTGCGCCGACCTGGCTTCGAATGTTGCTTTCGTAATGCTTCCCTAAACTCTAAACCCTACAGAAACCCATCTGCCTGAAGGATTCGAGACTGGAGAACCCGCTATTGGCAATTCCTCCTGTCCTTCTCCGGCGTCACATTCTGGAAGTGAAGTGTCACCTGTCGCATGTGCTCATCTAAAACCTAGGCCGTAGGCCCAAAGGGGTCTGCCGGTCTACCGCGGGTGATGAGATTCCGGAGGTCGCCCCGTTACTAACTGGGTAGGATGACTGGATTGCTGTTAAGGAACTTAACCCCCCATAAACGGTTATATAAGAAAAAACAAGGTTTCATCATAAAAGTAACTTCATTCAGGTTCCTTAACAGCAGCCCAGATGATGCTGAGACACTCCCACACCCCTTCAACTCGCATCTCGCCTCGTATTCGCCCTGCAGCCGCCGACCTTCCATCACCTTCCACAAATGGTACTTTCCACACATAAAGGAAGGGATGGAATACCCTAACAACAGAGAATGCAAAAGAACATGGAAAATGAAATGGAAGCTATTATTTAAACTGCTACAGGGAGTGTGTGGCAGTTTCCATAAACAAGGGTACCCCAAGAATAGACACCCAACTACTAAACTCCGTATTATAATCCTTATCATGGGGACCCCTACCCCTGATTTTAACAAATTACAAGCAATCATGAGAACCCTCCATGATCCAACAGGATCCCCTTAACCCCCTTAACTCCTACACCCTAAACCCTACTTGAAGGGACCTAGTAAGTAGGTTAGTAATGGGGACAATAAGGGTTACTGGTCGGGTTGTAGGGGTTACTAACCTACTTACTAAGTCCCTCTGACTGTCCAAGTAAACCCCTACGCCCTAAACCTTAAGCCTCTAAAACGCCTAAACCCTTAAACCGCCAGGGAACCTTGCTAATGTCGAAGCTCAGGTCGTCTTGCGAAATCTCCAGGCCAGCCGCTATCTTGTCCTTAGGGTTTGGGAATTTAGAGTTTAGGAGTTTAGGGTTTAGAAGTTTAGGGTTTAGAATTTAGGGTTTAGGGTGTAGGGGTTGAGGGTTTAGGCCTGAACTCTACTTTAGGGATCCTGCCGTGGGTCTGGATATCCCTGCACCTGATACTCAGCTTCTCACACGCAGGACATCCTCGAATTCCTCAGGGAAACATGGGGATTCAATAGGCAACCTACGGCTTGCAAGGTCCTTCTGAGGGGTGATGCAAGGGACATGTTGAACCACTCCCACGTACATGACCGTGCTCATGGGAAAAACCAGTGCACTCAAGGACTGGATCAGGATGTTGCCCAATTAAACCCCCTCCTCTTCATGGGAATTATAATGGGGATCGTAATGTTAAGGCCCTTAGAAGGACGGGCGTTCATTAATCATGGGCCTACTCCGACGCAAAAAAAAACACAAAACATTTGACAGCCCCTTTTAGGAAAAACCCGGGCAGCTCATCTGTGGGAACCTTAGTTTAAAGACCAACTTTTGGAGGGGAGTTTCCAATGGCTGGAGTTTATATAAAGGGTATATAGGGGGTATATAGGGGCCATTGGGGGCTATATAACGGGTATATGGCTTATGTAAGGTCCTACATGGTAACTCCCCCTCCTGTAATTGCCTTAGTTGAACTTGCAGCTGCCTGGATGTCAGCATAAGAATGGCCGTTGACCTGTCCCGGTGGCTCTCTGCAATTCTTTGTTGAGGTGTGTTCCTGGGTTTACGGATATTACCCCAAGATCTGGGAACCAAATGGAAAATGACATGGACAACGGAGGTCCGGATTTAAAGGGGTATGTAGATAGATACATAGATAGATAGATAGATAAATAGATAGATAGATAAATAGATAGACAGGGCTTTCAAGTTGACGTTCCCCTTTCTGAGTTCAATGAAAATTGCTCATGTCGGGGTGTATCAAGACGATCCCTATGCAAACCCAATGCACACATCATGTGAAAACGAATGATGATAAGACACATATGAATAGCATTTCTTTGTGCCGCAGAACCACTGCAAAGCATCCAGGGTTTCAGGACTGACTGCATACGGCATGGCGGCTGGTTGACTCGAATGAGATTATGTTCTACATACAATAGTATACCCAAAAGGAGGATATAATCTTTTTCAATATGAGCTATAATTAATCTAAACTCCTAGTATCCCCCTTCATAACCCATATAATCTCCTTTCTAACCACCCGTTTTAAGGAATTTCGATTACAGTGCATATTGGGTACCATAGAAATCAGATACTCCCATGAAGCAGACGGGCAGCACTTCCGGCTTTCTTGGCCTTGAACAACCTGAACCCTAAACCCTGATCTGATATCATAATAGTTTATAGTATATTCTAGTATATTACAATATTCAAGAATATATTGTAGTATAGTATAAGGTATGTAATATACTAGGATATATGATAATATGTTATAGTATATTAAAGTATATATTATGGGGCAGCCTAAGCAGCTTGGCTTGAAATGCGCAAGGTCACAGGGTTTGGAGGCCTCAGAGTTTGGTGCTTGCCATTTAGACAAGTGTCCAGAGCTCTTCCGCGAAATTCTGAAGAAACAGGTGCGTTCAAGAGGTCTTAGGGATTAGGGTTTAGGAATTAATGGTTTTGGGCTTAGGAATTGAGATTTAGGGTTTAGGGATTAGGATTTAGGGTTTAGGGTTGATCCTGCCTTCAGCTCCAGGTCGAAGTGACTGTTGCCTTTTCGCGCCTTGGCACGAAATTTGCCCTGCGGCAGAGAAACGGTCTTTGACTTGTTCCTGCTTAAGCTGAAGCGGGGGGAGGGAATAGGGGTTTAGGGTTTAGGATTTAGGGGAGGCACCATTCATTGTAAAGGATAATAATTTGGGGGCCGTTAGGAATCCATGCCAAGCCCCTTCAGCCAAGGAATTGTGGTAGTTTCGGGAGACCCCAACATAGACCCCCAAAATACCATAGCCCTAAGTACTCGGACCCCCCAAAAAGGTAACCCTAATTTTGGGAAACCCCCTTGCGTGAGCCCGGTGCAGGCGGCGGATGCGCAGCATGGGGCGGTTCTTCAGGCCTGACAGAGATGCGGGCGTCAAAAGCTGTATCTCGGCAAGGGGTTCAAAAGAAGGTCGCCAGAATGAGGATTATAGAATATCGGTGTCTAAAGTCTGAATTTGGGCCCCTTTTTTGGAAACCCCCACATGTTGTGAAGGCAGGGCGCCTGTGGGATGTGCTGGCTGCTGGTCTTCTTGTAGGACGCGAGGGCCTGTGCTCATTCACTTAAGTTTGCCAGCGCAACGCCTTTCTCTTGGGGCTGCAGGGCAGGGAATAACATGTCTGGGTAACTTTAATTTACTGCTTCTTAGTAGGGAATAAAAGGAGTAGATCATATAGGGATTATAGAAGGATTATATTCCCTTATTCCCTGCTAAGCACAAGTAAGTTTAGGCAGCACTCGGCTCAGAACTGCGAAGGCATCCAGGGTTGCTTCGGCCTAAGCAGCAAGCTCGGGGTCGGCTTAGGTGTCTCTTGAAATATACAGCCCCCCTTAAGTAGATAATGGTGTTATATTGGGTTTATATAGGGAGAATGGAAAATACAATGGAAACTACTATTTAGGGTTTAGGGTTTGAGGATATAGCCCCCCTTAAGTAGATAGAATATGGCTTTGGGTATGTTCTAAACAGATCCCACCATACCCCATATTCTATCTACTTATGGGGGACAATAAATCGATGCGCGTGCGCGTATGCGTTTTACTGGGATTCCAGCAGGTGGATTGGAGGGGGAGCCGCTGGCACCGGCGCTGGTGCCGACCTCATGAAATTAGTTACCCGGCATCTTCTTCAACACTAAGACTCTGTTCCCAAAACTCCCCAGAACACCCAACATCCCTTAATTGGGGAATCACAACCCTAAACCCTACACCTTAAACCCTAAGCCCTAAATCCTTAACCCTACACCCTTTGGATGAAGATCCGCACGCAGAAGGGCCACAGGGCACGTTGGCCGCTTGCGCCATGCCATGGCACAACTTCAGCTCCTCTTGCGGAAACCGGTTTAGGGCTTAGGGTGTAGGGTTTGGGGTTTAGGGTTTAAGGCCTTAAATGGATAGAACATGGGGCTATATAGAGGTTATATAGGGATAATTGAAAATAAAATGGAAACTACTATTTAGGGTTTAGGGTTTAGGATTATAGTCCCCCTTAAATGGATAGAAATTGGCTTTGGGTAAATTATAATCAGATGATCTATAGCCCCCCCCCCAAGTAGATAGAACATGGCTTTGGGTATACCATAATAAGATCCCCACATACCCAATATTCTCTCTACTTAAGGGGAACTATAAGGCGATAGGATTTCTTGCGCACCCGCAGGAATCTGGAAGAGGTCCCCATACCTTCATGTATACATATACCTTCACACATACTACACAAAGTACATAGACTACATGTATGCACATGTACATGTGGGTTTATAGTCTAAACTCCTAGTATCCCCCTTCAGAACCCCTATATGGTCCCCTATATATTCCCTTATATATCCCACCCTAAACCCTAAACTTAAGGAGTTGTCACCGTGGCTCATTTATACCAGCTGACTCCCCGCTCCGTCGAGGCGATACTGGTCTCGTTGCCAAATCGCCTTCAGCCAGTCAACCATGGAACTTACCTTTGGTTAGCTGGGAAGGAAGGAATGGAAAAGAAAATGGGTTATATAGGGTTCTATAGGGTTTAGGGTTTGGAAGGAATGGAACAGTTATAGGGTTTAGGGTTTGGAAGGAATGGAAAACTGAATGGAAAGTACTATCATGGGTTATATAGGGTTATGTAGGGTGTAGAAGGGATGGAAAAGTAAATGGAAACTACTATAATGGGTTATATAGGACTACTATAAGGATCCATTCCTTCATTCCTAGCTATCCAATGGTGAGAAAAGAACATGAAATCCCCTCACACGAGGGGTTCCGAAACTTGGGGGATGCACTGCTGCGGGTTCCCTGAAATCATAAACCATAAACCCTAAACCTGTACATCAAGTTCCGGGACAAGGAGGGCCTCCTATTGCTAGGAATACATTAGGTGGACCTCCCACCGTGTAATAGTGACTATAAGGATCATAGGGATTATATTAGGGTCCAATTATACTCTGTTATACCAATATTTCAGGGTGGGGGGGTTCTCCTAAGACATAACCACTGTCGAAAAGGCACCAAATCCAATGAAGTCACAGGCTGGCAGTCGCAGCTTGATATGAGCCGTTTTCTAAACTCCTAGTATCCCCCTCAATCCCCAATATAATCCCTGTATAATTCCCTTGTAAGGAGTTTAGACTATAGCTGATATGTCAATCATATAATTCCTGACCATTCTTAAGCTTGTGGACATCTGGAGTAGAAATTGAAGATCCCCGGAGTCCCTGAAGAAGGAAAGACCAAACCCTAAACCCTTAAACCCTAAATCCTAAACCCTAACCCCTAAACCCTAAACCCTACACCCTGAACCCTAAACCCCAAACCCTAGGCTGACAAGTCACATCTGAAGCTTCTGCAATCCACCGAGGTTGCTGTCCTTCAGCAGGCAATGTAGCTTACTGGTGGTTAGTAGGATTTAGGGTTTTAGGGTTTAGGGTTTTAGGGTTTAGGGTTTTGGGGTTTTGGCGTTTAGGGTTTGGGTTATAATGGAGAATCAAATGGAAAAGAAAATGGAACATGAAATGGAAACTAGGGAATATATAGGGGTTATTATTGGGGTTAAATAAGGATAATGGAAACTCCTGTAGTAAGGTTTGAGGCTTTCGGGTTCAGGGTTTTAGGGTTTAGGGTTTGGGGTTTAGGGTTTGGCGAACAGGCGGGGGTATAATCCCCATATAATCCTGATATAATCTATTGCCTTACTCCCCACTAAGCGCCAGTAAGGTAGGGAGCAGCTTCCCTCATCGGAAACTGCGGAGCAGTATGCAAACAGGAATGGCGTGGCCCACTCACAGTATGGCAACCTTCCTACTCCCAAGACTTCTAATTCTGCATGTGAGCCCTGGACTAAATTT
>CAJNIZ010045365.1:0-29547 GCA_905231905.1 Symbiodinium pilosum
AGGTGTCCACAGCGTCCCTTTCTGATAGGCTTTGAGTGTAGGGTTTCACGGGAAGGGCTCTGGGCCGTGCGAATTCCGAATACCCGACCGGAAAGTAAGTACGCAAGTAAGTAAGTAAGTAAGTAAGTAAGTAAGTAAGTGTATGTGTGTATGTATGTATGTATGTATGTATGTATGTATTCTTATGAATCATGCAGTCATTCCAGATCGATATCCTAAGTCCTACAAACAAGCAGATAGATTCATCGCCTACGGGTTGTGAAGAGATTGAAGAAACTGGCTACAGGGACCCACAATACGGTATTATCTAGAAAGTATGCCAAACCTTCGCCAATTGCCTACCAATCAGCAGGAAGAAAATCACCCCCATTAGCCAAACAACTTAGAAGCCCTAGAAAGCCTAGCTCTTAAACCTGAAGCCCCCACAAACAGGTAGACCTGAATATTTAGGGTTTAGGGTGTTGGGTTTAGGGTTTTGGGTTTAGGTTACACCAGAAGGCCCCCCCCCCTCTCCCCCCAAAAAATTGAACCCGACACGTGTATGGTCTCTGTCCACACGATCTCCGGCTGGATATCTGTAGAGGTTCTTGATATGGTAGCTCGGGGTGATGTCAGGCTATCTAGGGAGCAGGTAGACCTGAATATTTAGAGTTTAGGGTCTTGGGTTTAGGGTGTACTTTTTCGGCCTACACCCTGGATAAACAGTGCAGAACGCGCTAAATTCAGAAGCATTTCCACCTGGAGTAACCTAGACCCTTCCCAAAAGGTCCGAACCGTGAGGCACAGAGCCGCTCTTTATGGGGACATGATGGTACGTTGGTTCGTTTAGGTAAGCTGCAAACTCTAGATCCTAAACCCCAAACAATCCTCAACCACTAAAGCCTATATCCCTAAGGGGTACATGTGAGTAGTATTTTATTTGGGGATACTATGGTACCCATTATAGAGTAAGATTATATCCTCCTTTTTGGGGTATAGTATCTTATATAAGGAATTTAATCTTACTAGGTTTAACTACCAAAAAGAACGCTACTCATGTGGGATCCTGAACCCTAAACCCTGGAAAGGTTTTGGATGAGCCAGCTCGAATTGGAGTACCATGATCTGCTATCATTGTTTGAGTTCCTTGACAACGGAGACTTGGTGTTTTTTGGAACCTGCTAGGCTGGAAAACGACTACAGATAGGGGGTACATAGGGATATCTAGAACATTGGCAAATCAAGATGGAACATGAAATGGAAACTGGGGATTAGGAGTAAGGGCAACCCTGCAGCCTACAAACCCTAAAGCGGGGTTTAGGGATTGGAGGGTTTGGCGTGTCGGGTGTCTAAAGATACCTCTGCGGACTTGGTATTGGGGTCAGGGTTTAGGGGTCAGGGTTTGGAGTGTAGAGTTTGGGCTTATTTCGGGCTTTGGAAAGCGTCGGGTTTGTGCAAGAAGGAATTAGATTTAGCAAGAGGGCTTCCTTGCCCTCAAAGCTTGACTTGAAGCCTATCTGGAGGGTTGTGAAAAGTGTGGTCCCTTGTTTTGGGTGGCCTAAACAGTTCAGGGCCGTAGTATACAGGGACCATGGTTTTCCAACTTTCTATCCATCGCCCTCCCCCAGACCGTAGGCCCTCCTAGCTCCATTCCGTAGCCCCAACCGGGTTTCTTTTATGTTCTCGGACATGAACATTGATTTGAAAAAGTTGCTTGTCTCTAAACCCCTGAAGGCCCCTAAACCCTCCAGAACCCCAAGCTCTAAACTTAGGGTTTAGGGTTTAGGGTAAACCGCCCCATACCGTCATCCCACAAGAACACATCCCCTCCCTTACCCCAAAGCGGCCTAGGAGATGGCAAAATCACCTTGACGGAATTCATAGAGGGCGCGCAGAGACTTAAGGGCAACGCCAAGGCCTGAAATGTAAGCGAAACGGTTTTGGGTGCGGGCACTATATACGGGGAGCAGAGGGGGCTTGCATAGGGGTATATAGGGTGCGTAGGGACATGTAAATGCAAATGTATCTGGGGTTATCGTATAGATTATGTGTCAGGAATTAGGGTATGCAGTTTGTCAAAACCAGTGCGGCTTAGGGTGTCGATAATGAACCATGGCTTGGCAACAATTCCGTTTCAGGTTCAGCTTCAAGATCATGTAAGCCATAAACCCTACGGTGGATACTCAAGATCCTGCATGACCCTAAGTACCTTGTACCTTGGGAATAATGGTGCTCTAGTACATAGGGTCATGCAGGATTTTTAATATCAACAGGAGGACTTAACTGGTGGTTCCCCGAAATTTGGGGACGATATAGACCCAACAACTTTAGAGTCCTTGATATTTGGATCCCCAAAAAGGTACCCCTAATTTGGGGAACTCTTAACTCATAGCCTTCAACCCCAAACCTTAACTCTCACAGAGTCGCAAACCCTAAACCTGGACTCCTGGACCTAACAAGGAAGTTTCTGAAAAGGGTTTAGGGTTTACGAGGTCCCTGTTACACATTCCCCAAACCGGTTCATCCTTCATTAGGGACCCCGACATTGTGACAACTTCTCGAAAATTCCATGCTTCTGCGCAGTTCCCAAAATAATCCGAAGAAGAAGACCAAAAATGAGCCCATTACTATGTTGGGAAGAACCAGGGATAATTGTGAGGGTCCGTGCTTTGGATCCCCTAGCCCTAAACGGGAAGGCACTGGACATTTGGCGGATCGAAACGAAGCTGGAAGTTCTTTTCCAGGAGGTTCCTAGGTTTGGTCTTGGAGTTTGGAATCTAGGATGCAGGGTTTAGGGTTCATAGCCTCACAACCCTAAGCCCTCAACTTTGGGGTCTGAGAGTTTCGGGAGTTTAGAGTTCGGGCTGACTAGGTTGAGGTTTTGGAGTCTTAGGCACGTCGGGTACGTGCCCCGCCCTATCAAAGTCGCATACAGGACCCTTATTTTTATCAAGGGGATATATATATATATATTGCTACCATTTCTGCTGCCGCGGCTGCTCCTCCTCCTGCTGCTACTGCTGCTACTGCTGCTGCTACAACAGCTACTTCTTCTTCTTCTACGACTACTCCTACGACTACAACGTAGCTCGGGACTGTTCTGGAGTGGAGGCAGTATGCCAGGATTCGTATCTTGAGCAGTATAGTTGTTTTGTGCTTAGACTTGCTTATGCACCTAAACGCTAGAGTCAAGCTAGACAGGAAATAACTCACGTTGAAGCCCAAACCCTGAGCCGCCGGTCTTTGTGCGCTGGTCTTTCGAGAGTTTCTCATACTTGTATGTATTCATACGAGAGAATCCTGAAGGGGTACCCTTGCAGTCCTATATGGGAGGCACCAGAATCAAGACTTATAGCATTCGGGTGTATACAAGGGCGGTCTCCCCCCGCCAAAAAAGCATACATCCCAACAGTTCCTCTTGGTGAAAAGCCCCTTTCTTAGTGGCTCTTAGTAGGGGATGAGAGAATCTCATCCTTATGTAACATATTCCCTTATTCCCGACTAAGAACCAGTAAGTTTTGAGAAGCCAAGGTTCTGCATGCACTGTCGGGCGAACAGGTCGCCTCAGTTCAGCACGTTTCCAGATGGATGTTGTTAGATTTTTTTGAGGGGGTATGGGGTTTGTTGGTCTAAGGCCCAAGGCTCGAACAGTACAGTACAGTTATAACTGCAAAAAAGATCCCTTTGCTTCCGGCGTCAATATGGAAACTGAGGTTTTTGACAACTCGTCCTTCAAACGAATTCAGACCACAAGCATTGCACGGAAGTCGGGTGTGTCGGTCAGCGACGCAGACTGACACCTGTCAGCAATTGTGCAAGATGCCATCCCTGTCATGTATGATCGGTGCGAAAACTATGTGCCATCAAAGTAGGTGCTATTTGCACACTACTGCCTATACTCCCCCTTAAGTAGATAGAATATGGGGTATATGGGGATCTTATTATGATATACCCAAAGCCATATTCTATCTACTTAGGGGGGACTAAAAAAGTAACACATGGTAGTCACGGGGATGGAAGGCATTATCCAGTGATCCTTGCCCTGATTGTCCTGACAAGGGCTGGAGGGACCGAATTCAGGTGCAGCGACCCCCTTTATGTGGGGGATTCCCAAAATTAGGGGGTACCTTCTTGAGGGCCCCATTATAGGGATTATAATATTTTGGGGTCTATATTTTGGTCCCCTTGTTTTGGGAAACTACCATATAAGTCTAGGGATGAATGATGAATGTTGATGACCTCTAAGCAGTGCCTTCTTCATAATGAGGGCTGTGCTTGTGAGGTAAATGTCCCAGGGGAGGCTACCAAGGTAAACAACGTATACTGGGCATGTGGCACAGAAATGCCTTGGCCTTTTTTTAATTACGAAGGCTGCTTTGCAAGATGCAAAGTGCGAACTTTCAAAAGATGTTCAAGGCCGTGACACTGCTTGCATGATGTTGTCCGTTGCTTTTGCCTGAGACGATTTCATGGTCACGGCTTCAGCGAATTCAGCATGTTAGGTCCGGGTAACTTTTGGCTGAGAAGTCCTGAAAGGGACCGGCTCGCCCGACTCTCCTGAGACCATGTCCTCTTTGGGGCAAAAACACCATGAACAGCAAAAGAGACTCGTAAAAAGTGCAGTCCTAGTTGTCCAGCAGCGTTGTATGCAGCGACACCCTACTTGGAGGGTCAAGAGTGCAG
This sequence comes from Symbiodinium pilosum, assembly GCA_905231905.1. Lineage (NCBI taxonomy): Eukaryota > Dinophyceae > Suessiales > Symbiodiniaceae > Symbiodinium > Symbiodinium pilosum. Next base: position 4,663 of record CAJNIZ010045365.1, read on the forward strand.
TGTACTCAATGAGTATACCCACAAACCCTATAAGCCATATGAGCTATAGTCTAAACTCCTGAAAAGGGGCTATATATGGGATTCTATAGGGGACTACTATAGGGGTTACTAAGGGGGATACTAGGAGTTTAGACTATAGCTCATATGCGAACCCCAGTTATCCTCATTATTAACCGAGTTCCCCTGACCATCCTGAACGTCCAAGTAATTGTAACCCCTCAAAGCGTCCTTACTCCAAGTCCGCTCCTTTGCCTGCAGCTATTTCGCCAAGAAGGGCTCAGGGTTGAGAGTTTTGCTATGGAACAATGATCACTATGTTCCTCATAAATCTTCATCTGGCTGTACTGTGATATCTCCCCAGTCCATGCCTCTGCTCTAGGCATTGTCCTCGAGAGCGCCGAGCGCCAAGGATGTGCAGAATGCAAGGCCGACGGAAAAAAAGTTTAGGCTTCAGGGTTTACTGGGTTGCTGTTAAGGAATTTACTTTAGTTACCGCCATGTGCGTATGTAGTAAATAATACAATTTCCTTACTACAGTGCTTAATTATGCTGCCTGAAAGCAAGCCACTTTCAGCTGGCCAGCAAACCTGCCAGGATCGATGAACAAAGAAGTTGCACAAGGGTTTAGGGTTGATGGGGTAATATAGGGTTATATAGGGATTCTAGGGGGATATTATAGGGGTATTTAGGGGTACCATATGGAGTTATATAGGAATAAATGAAATATCTAGGGTTTAGAGTTCAGGGTTTAGAGGGCTGAGGGCTTATATAATTGACACCCCATGTGCAAAATAGACCTTGTCCAAGTTGAGGTTTATGGCTCTTCAGGCTTTACAAACCCACTGGGTTGATGTATGCAATGTATCTTTCGCAGGCCCGTGAAGAGGGTTGATTGTATGGTTGGAAATTTCAACCCTAAACCCTAAACCCTAAACCCAACTAGAATAGTGCATCCAGGAGCGAGCTGCTAGCTTGTAATTTGAAACAGTAAGTACAGTAAGTATGTCACAGTTCACAGAGAAGAAGAACAATAAGTCCTCATCTAACCTCAATATACTATAGTAGTTTCGATTTTCCATTACCCCTATAAACTTCAACCCTAAACCCTAAACCCTAGACATGCCCATGGTAGTAGTTTCCATTTTTCCATTATGCCTACATAACCTATATTACCCGACATTATCCCAATATTCCCAACGCATGCCGTTTGCAGGATGCTACTGCAAGGGCGCTACGGAGCACAACTGCAACACTACGTCCCGGGTCCTGCAATTAAATTTAGGGTTTAGGGTTTAGGCTTTGTTCCTGTGAACACGGGGCGTAGGTGGGCAAAGGTCATCACATGCCTACCCTACGATGATTGCATGTTGGTCTGTCATACTTCCCAGTATATATACTCTTTACTATAGGGCCACCCAAAACGGGATTTCCCCTGAGGAAAATAAACATGTGAGCCAGACATGAACAACAGGAGCGGAACACCATTCCTGGGCTTCTCAGTTCGCACTTGAATACGCGGCGTGTCGCACCGCAGTTTAGGGTCACCCCTCACCATACATTGGGCTTCAGAAAAGCAATCCGAAAGTTTCAAGAACTACCCAGCAGGTACTGCAAGCAGAACTGAAAGTGATAACAAGTTCATGTGCGCCGGTCCTTCTAACCTTACACCCCAAACCATTCTGGCTTCCAAGGTCAAGGATGACGCAGGGGCACCTTATAGGATTCAATATGGTCCCCATCTCCCAAAAATAGGGGTTCCTTTTTGAAATTCGTTGCCGTATGATTATATCGTATACACTTGAAGCCCCTTGATTTTTGGAAACTTCAACAATGAGGGTGGGGTCATCACATTAAGTCCTACTTCCGGCCCACACGGCCCAGGACTCCGAAAAAGATGTCGAAGTTGAAGGCTCCTCCTGCTCTCGGCTGGTGGTGTTGCTCAGGCTGGTGGCCTCTGGGTGTCTCACACTCTAATCCCTAAGCCCTACGCCCAAAACCCTTAAATCCCTCAACCCTAAATGTGGGAGGGGATCTTAGAGAGGCTAACACTTAAGGCAACAATCCGAGGTGCTTGGAGTTTCGGGGGGATGGATAATGGGATGATAATGGGACTAGCTTGGGCTTTTTTATTGTGTTTTTAGGGTTTATCCTAAACCCTAAACCCTAAACCCTAAACCTATACTCATGAAGCTTTAAGGTTTAGGGTTTAGGGCCCTACCTAATAATCATATACTTGCCCAAAACCTGTACTATAACCACGAGTACCCCAAACCCAATTTTGTTGAAGCTCACGCGAAACGTGCACAATGCCTGCTGCTGAGCAGGAAGCGGCTGGAACTTAACCTTAGCCCTGGGCTGAGCTGCCGGGTGCGATGGGCGGCCGGGAAGAATCCATAATTACCCACACCTTCCTGTTATGATCCTGATAGAACTATAATAGACTAACAAACCCAAAATTGTATTCTAAATAAGCAGGCTCCTGCATCGTAACCATCTCATCATGGGGTGTTTCGTTCTGACTGGGCTGGTCCCATGTGAAGTTTCCAGAAGTGGGCCGTTCCAAAGTCGAGGATGTCGGGTTATTTGTTGCAAGGACATCTTCATCTATAAAGGCCAGATTAGCAAGGAACTGTGGAAAAGCTCGGTGATTAGCTTTGCAATCTTGATCTCCGAGTTGCAACCGACCGAACTCGCATACCTGCACCGCCCCATGCATAGGACACAGTTGGATTCCCATATGAAATTGAAAAGTTGCTATTCTTGCTTGCACGGATTTGGGGGTCTTTCGCAGGTCTATTCAGGTCTCTGTAGGGGTCATTTTGCACGACTCCCGTTTCCACAGTGGAGTAGAAGCCGTCAGGCCCAAACCCCTGGAAGTTATAAGCCTTAAACCCACCCGTTTAGAATTCGTGCACCCACCCTAAACCTGCAGCCCTCATGATCCCTGAGCCCACCCTGAACCCTATAGTCGCTAAAGCCTGTGTCGACCCCGGATGTACTTTGTTTTCAGATCCGTCTTATGTCTTCCCAGGGTACACCCATAAAATCTAGTACAGCCAGGACCCAGGTACATGAAGGCCCTAAAGCCACCCTAAACCCTCAAAACCCCTGGACCAACCGTTAACCCCTGATCATGACACAAACCGAGGCCGAAACAGGGTGGCAGAACTGGAGTCGGCTCGTGGCTGGCTCATGATCATCCCATGGCTTACGGTTTGGGGTTTAGTGTTTCGGGCTGCTGGGTTAGGGTGTGATTAGGATGTAGGTTTTAAGGTTCAGGGTTGCTACGGGTTTTGGGATGTACGCTTTAGGGTTTTGGGTTAGGGGTCAGAGAATGCACAATGAAATTAAAAAGAGCGTGGACAGTTGAATGGCAACTGAGATTCTGCAATAGTTTATGGGGCTTGGGGCTGGGCATATCCCATGTTATAGTCCGGATAAGTATAGGGGCCTTATAGTTTCTATTTTGGCTCATACTAGTGTTTTGCAATATGCCTACCAAGCTTCCATCAGGATTCACACAGTTGATGAACCACATAATGGGGGTCGCCATATGATGCCGCATGGGAGGTTCTCATTGGGGCATGTTGCGGACCCGAGGGTATGTATGAGTATAGTATATAGGCTAGGGGTCTATATCGCGGCCCCTTCTTTCTGGAGACCCCATACGGTTCCATCGTGTTCAGCTCCATACGAAGCATGACGTGACGACGCGGCAACTACTGCTTTCCTCTGTTGACGCTAACTTCCTCGTTCTGATTGTCATGACACATGCTTATTGTCAGATTTGCTGTGGCTCTTCCTGACACAATGTTACATTCCCTTTCTGCCAATTCTTAAGAATCCATGGTGAGTTTTGGGTGCATTCAGCTAGGATGGGAAACCCAAGCCATCAGAAGGTATTATCCTATACTCCCTGATTATTGCTGCTATAGATACCAGTTATGTGTCATAGTATGCCTATCCAGGCACTCAGGGTGCTGCCAGGGATTCAAATAGGAGAAGGCCACCTCATGTGGGAGTGGACTGCTGGGTTGCAGCGCAGGAACTTACATCTAGCTAGCTTTGAAACATGCTGTATACCCATCTCATGGCAATTCAATCCTAAACCCTAAATCCCTAAAACCCCTTTAATGGGACCCCTGATGGTGACTTTAAGTTCCTTCACAGCGCACTGGGTCATTCGAGTGCCTGCCAGGCTTCAGTCGGATGCCCTTACTTGAAAGCTTCATGAGACCTGACTACTTACACTTGGGCCACTTGGGCTTATGATTCTACATGGCCTCATGGGGGTTACCCCTGTTGTAGGATTACAAGCTATGGCCTAGTTGTAAGTAGTTCGTCCCATCAACCTCCATGGAGTCTTTGGATGGTTTAAGCCAGAAGCAATGGGCATGTTGTAGCTGCGTCCATGCTGGTCAAAGTTACCATTTCGCATCAAGTCCCAGGACATCAAATGGATCTTTGGAGAACTTGGAACTTACCTTGCGTCTTAAAGTATATGAGCTATAGTCTAAACCCCTTAAAAGGATAAGAGATTGTGTAGGGGACCAGTTTAAGGGATATTAAGCGGTATGCTGGGAGCTTAGGCGATAGATCACTTTGGGCTGTTTGGATCCATAGGGTAAGGGCCAGGGGAGCTTCAGTATCTCCTTGGGACGTAGCTTGGACCTTAGACCCTTAACCCTTTGGGATTTCCTTATATTCCTGTTATAGGACCCTAAACCCTAAACCCTAAACCGATGCATGGCAGCGGAGAAAAGGTCCGGTAAAAAAAGAAAATTAAGGGTTAACCCTTAGTAAGGGTCCTAAGTGCCAAGTAGGTAAATTAGAGCCGTCAGCTTGTCAGCTTCCTCGTAGCCATGCCGACGCAAATGCAGAGCTACAAAGTGACCTGACCTGAAAGTTTAGGGTTTAGGGTTTAGGGTGGGTCTGTGCAATATAACCTCAATATAACCGATAATATTGCCAGTGTCCATTTCATTTTCCATTTTCTTTCCCATTTGAGTCTCCATTATTGGGGTATACTCCCAAACAAGATGTTGGAGCCGTTTCTGGATGTGATTCGCGGACAGGAAATCGGTATCAGCTGCGCATACCCATAGGCTCTGCATACTGAAATCACCAATCGACATTGAACAAATTAATCAAATATCGATTTTCATGAAATCAATCGAAGAATCAGTATTGGCCATAGAGATGTCAAAGAAGAATCCAATACACATTCCAATCGAGAATTTCGATAAGTAAATCGAACAGTTAGAATAATCACAAGCTACAGCGTTACGCCAACCGTAGTTTGTACAGACATTGAAACCTTAGCATATCTTTGCAAGAAGTGATCTTGCCTCTCTATAGGCAACAAAAAACCCAAGCCCGAAACCTTGGATGATTAAGAAGCTTGTCTGCGGAGACATTGAATCTCCACCTGTTCATTATTCAGTTTGCCCAACCTCCCACACTTCACTTTTCACATGGCACGCTGCTCAAACCGCTGAGGCCCTCAGATGTCCATGTCAATCCCTTCGCCCAGCTCGCGTCATAGCTTCTCCCAGCTTTCCTGGTTGTCCAGCTCACCCAGCACCAACGTCCCAGCTGTGTCCTGGGTTCTGGCTTCGCCCCGGGCTTGCGGGGGCCTGGCAAGGACCATCCTCAAGTAGTTCTGGATACCCTTGGCATTCGCTCCAACTGCAGCTGCAGGGCTCGCTGTTCTCCTTCGGCTGCCTCTTAGTCTTGCTCTCTGCTACAGGCAGTGCCTCTTCTGGGGCTGGCCTCTTGCTCTGCCTCTCCAGTTGTGCCTCACTGGGCAAAAAGATGTATCAAAGTCGCGTGTCTCCAGACATTGCCACTACCGTGCCTGTCCATGCCTTAGGACCGTTCGCTTTTAGAGGGGAATGTTTCGCAGAAATTCTTCTTGCAGGGAGAGGTAGGCAAGGCTCACATTTTGCGAGCCAGGCGACTCAGCGAGTAGGAGGGACCCTATATGGGGCTGTCTTTCTGGATCCATTTTTGTTTTTCCCAACAATGAGTGTCAATGGCTATGTATGGAAACTACCATATAATTGTAGGCAGATTCCAGGGCCCCCATTTGTACTTGTCCCAAGAATCTGCACAATCATCCGAACCCTAAACCCAAACCCTGAACCCTAAACCCTGAACCCCCATTGCTTCCCCCACCACGGCCGCGGCCGCCAGCAGCTCCAGCACTGACCGCCACTGCCACCGCCTCTGCCAACTCCACTAACAATAAAAACACGTTGCGCAGCAGACTTCTGCTAGCTTCTATGAACAGGAGGACTCCAATTCCTGCCCAATACGTTGTGATCCTCATTACTGGCACCCCAAAGAGAGGCCTTCAGTCCGCAATATAACCCCAGGAAAGCCTTATAATCACGTTAACAGGCTTTGCAAAAGCTCTCGGCTATCTTGTTTTAATCCCAGGGTGGTTGAATCTCGCGTTGGAAAAGCTTCTTAGACATAAAGTTGCCAGGACAGGCCATCTGACTTCAAAGGCCCATGAATCTACCCGTATTTGCGTCCTGATACGGAATTTTAAGGTCTTATAGCCCACAATGGTAGGTCTTCCTGCAACTGTGTCGATGCTTCGGGAAGGGGCCGATGACTGGTGTCAGGGGATTGATTTGGAGAGTCGCAGGACTACCATGGCGAATGGACACACGGAGTATAGAGCTTGCGACGGGCACCACCTAAAAATCAAGCAGCTAAGGCCGGAGGAGAATACTTCAAGAAGGCAGCGGGAAAAGTAAGGTCTTACAAGGCTTAGATGTGCAAATTGCGAAACACTATTTCTACATGGTGTTAGCAAGAATGAGAGCTTCACAGATATGACTTGGTTATAACCTGTGTTTTCGGTACTCGAAACCCTACGGTGGGACTTCTCATAATATAGTAGTTTCCATTTTCTTTTCCATTATCCATATATAAACCCTATATAACCCTATATAACCCATTATAGTAGTTTCCATTTCATTTTCCATTATCCCTATATAACCCCTTTACCCCTCCTAGCCCGCACTTGGGGGTCCAGATTTGAAATTTGGTCCTTCTGTAAGCTTCCCACAGGTTCTGAAAGTTCTCAAGGCGCTTGTGTAGAATTATATCAATGTATAGTTTTGGGTTTCCAAAGCTCGGGGGAACTTCGTTCGAGAGTCTCTGTCATGAAGATTTTTTGGGGTTCTATATGACTGGGGTCCCGCAAATTATAGAAACTATCCCAAAGCACAGCATCGTAAGTTTCCGAATGGCAGACCTTAAGCGCTAGATGGGAGTTTCTCAAACATCTCCCTGCTGGAACATCACAGATCCACCCATCTTGTCAATTCCGAAACCCTCAACCCTAGGCCCTAAACACTAAACCTATACATATGCCCCGGGTACAAAAGAGGCGCTGCAACAAAAAAATATAGAAGTTTCCATGTCCTTTTCCATTATCCTAACCCTAGACCCTTGTCCCTAGCCCTAAAGCCTTTAATGTCTAAAAGCCTATGCTTGAAGCCCCAAGACCCTTAGCCCTTAAAACCCTGAACCTTGACAATGAAGTCTTCAACTCCTAACACCCAAATTTCTAAACCCTAAAACGTTACATCTCAGGCCTTTAAGATCATAACCAAACCTGAGCACTAAACCTCAGGCCCGACAATCGCATCAGACCCTAGACACTATAGCAACCGATACAATTGCCCCATTCCTTTGCATGTTCCATCTCCTTCTCCATTGATTCCTCATTATTGGGCGGTAGATCTACAGCCTATAAACCTTAAGCCCTAAATCCCACACCCTGATCCCGAAGCCCTGGAAACAATCTACCTACCTAGACCAAAACCCAAAGCTTGAGTTTAGAAGGTGCTGCGGATCATGGCCAAGCATCCCGCCATGGTCCTTCTGATCCTCCGGCTGCTTGAGGCTTGGAAAGAAGTGAAGGTTTAGGGCTAGGGGTTTCGGATTCGGTGTTTAGGGTTTAGCCTTTAGGGCCAGGGTTTGAGGTGTAGGATTGAGGGTTTCAGGTTTTTAGCTCCCAAAAGGATGGAATTTCATTTTGCACATGCTGAAAGCTGGGTTGATGAAGGCGCCACAGGGATGGTTTCTCGGGTTTTAAGGAGCCTTGCAGGGATAGTGCGCAGAATTGAGTAGATGCAAGCGAGGATACAGAGAGCTGTAAACCCCAAGCCTTAAGCCAGAGGCTTAAAAAGTCCCATGACACCACATCTGAAAGCCTCAGCCCGAAACATGAGACCCTTTCCCTACACCCTGCTTTTGGCACATTTTGGCGCACAGTGGCACAAGACTCCCTGGTGCCCAGCGGGGAGTAGGTGAATGCGCTGATTACAGGGAGCATTCTGAAAACCTTAAACGCTAGGACTACTGTAGATCCACATCATCCCCTCTATAAGCAGCGGGCACAAGAATGTGTGCGGTGTGCAGGTCCTCCTGGCTTTGTGGTCAAGGCTTGCCGCCAAGATAGGGGGACTTAGGGTCACTGGGGCTCAGGCCCTGCTTAGGTCAATCCCACCACGTACAGTAATAGCTCCGTAGTATGGAGTTAATAGGGCCTTAATATACTTACAGCAGTCCCTTGTGGTACCCATTACTGGGTGGGGGATTGACCCAAGGCTCTGCTGTCTGGAGTTGAGAGGGATCGAGTTTGCAATTTGAGATTTTGTGAGCTTTCGAGGGCCGCCGGCTCTGCGGGCTCCTTTTGCGGTTTGGGCTCTGTGGCAGTTGTTCTGTTGGCGTCGCTGGAGTTCGCTACAGGGAGATCTTTTTTCTGCAGGTTAGAAGCCGCGTATATGAAGGTCTGCCAACTGAGGAACCGCCGGGCCCTCCACAGTACTCAGAATATGTCGTTCCTTGAGTAACCAGCCGCGCATGTGCCCGCCATCTTCCGATGCACCTTTGCGCTTGCGTGTAGGAGAGGGGGCGTTTCTTGGGTTAAAGTGGAAGGATTATGCAGTGTGCTTGTTCGCTGCGAGGTTCAGTTAGATTTTAATTTGGAGCCCACCCCAAATATACATTAGATGGACTGTCAGGATACATGGCTACTGGAGAAGAGGTATATGAGAGAGAGAATTCCATGAACATAACTTGAAGTTAGAAGGGTCCACACACCCAGTCCCCCTGCAGCACCAGGAAGAGAAATCGGATTCCCCCTGCAGCTGAGGAGCATTTTAAGTGGGTATTTGCCAAGTGGGCACTTCCGTATGAAGCTCATGCCGCATGCCATTGAAGGATACTGGGGCATACTGGGATACATAAGGTCTACACAGTATCAGCTAGGTTGGGTGGGGTACCCGCCTGATAATTACCGGAGTGGCCTTGACGTAACCAGCCGTGTTAGTTTTAGTCTCTGCCCGGCTCTCTGGGAAAATGTACATCTATATGTGTTCGCTGTTGTGCTCAAATGAAATGGCAATGGGAATGCAGGATTTATGCCGCTGACGGCCCAGCTACCAGGGCTCTTGAGTACTAGCAAGCTTTTCGTGTGAAGGTTGCATGCCCCAGACCAAGAATCCTGAGCTTTAAATCCCAATTCCTAAGCCCTAAGCCGTAAATCTTCTGGATTCCTAAGAACGCCCTACAAGTCCTGATACTTCTGCAGATATACAAGTCTCTATAAACCGGTATAGCCTTAATTAGAATTGCCGTGCAGCTGGTCCATAACCTATATATGTCTATATACCCCTTTAAGCAGAGGATCCTTTCAAACGATTTGCTCATCATCCTAAAGCCCTGCAAATCCTACCTTGGACCGCTTAGGGTTAAGGGTTTAGGGTTTAGGGCTTATTCTTCTTTCTTGTCTGAAAATGTCAATACTGCAAAACACCGTTGGTGCAGTCCCTTCTGATTCCTAAGCTCTACACTCTCAACCCTATCTAAATCCTAAGCCCTGAACCCTACATGCTAAGCCCTAAACCTCATTTTAAACCCTAAATCCTAAATCCTAAGCCCTGAACCCTACATGCTAAGCCCCTAAACCCCATTTTTAAGCCCTAAATCCTAAATCCTAAGCTCTAAACCCTACCTCCCAAACCCTAAACCTTAATTCCTAAATCCTAATACCCTAAATCCTAAAACCTTAAATCCTAAATCCTAAAACCTTAAATCCTAAATCCTAAATCCTAAAAGCTTAAATCCTGAAATCCTAAGCCCCCAGGTGGCGGCGCAGTGTCCAGTCCAGGCGGCCAGTCGGGCTCACTGGTTTTTCAGCCCCAAGCAGTTTAGGGTTTAGGGTTTAGGGTTTAGGGTATCACGAATTCGTGAATCAAATAGAAACTGGAACATGAAATGGGAACTGGGGTTTTATGGTGTGAGGCTGGGGAATAAATATGGAGTGACTTCTGATTTTGAGGTCCTTATTGGGCCCTTTTAGGGGGTTAGAGTGTCCTTGAGGGTGGGGGTGGATCCTTAGTCAACATTTCCCGGATTGTCTTGAAAGTCCATGAGTACTTGTAATCTACTCTTAACAGTACCTATAATCCAACTATCCCATAAGCAGTGGTAGCCTCAACCTACAAAACTATAGGACCCTAAAACTCTCACATGACTATCGTAGGGTCCTGGTTTTGGACGGTTTGCGTTGCCAAGAGTTCCTCTTATTGCATTCTACCGGCAGTATTTGCCTTGCAGTCGCTGCGTGGATTTGGAGAAGAAATTCGTGTTTGAGGATGAAGGGAGCGCTTGATTTTTAGAACTTTTCTGGCGTGAGGGTCTCCTTGATGATTTTGCGCAGATTTCCGATGATCGAAGACAAGCCAGCAACGCGCTGGCATTGATGTGGGGCCACTAAAGAGAACGGGCTCGGGATCCTTGGAGTGAAGGGATTTATAGGACTCACTCAGCTTCGGAATGCACAGGTTGAAGGGTTTTTAGGGTGCATGCGTATTCCGACTATTTGGCAACACATCTAGGATCGACTAAGCTGCCGCCGCGCGTTGCAGGAGACAGGTTCTTTGCCCTGCAGATGAGCTTGAACTTGATTCTTGGATTGGCATCATGGTCCGTTGTCCACAAGTTTTCTTCACCCATGTAGGCCGTAGGGAAAGACCTAAGTCATAGCCAGGCAACACCCTATAGTGTCTTTTTACGAATTATATGTAATCTTCATAACACTGGTGCTTCGGAATATGCCTACCTAGGCTTTCATAAGCACCAAGGCCCCAGTCATAAGCAGTTGTCCAAAACTCAGGAGGAACCCTTCTCCAAGGTTGAGGGCTTAGTAGCTTAGGGCTTAGGGACATAGAACTTTGCACGCATCCAAACTACTGTGGATGGAGGAAACCGCACTACATACCTTACATCTTAGGAATTACAGAATTACCGGGGTCCTGAGTGGTGAAAGATTTCCTCCATGCACATTACGACGGCAGACTTGAGTCTTCGCGATTGTCAATGGAGAGCAGCAATCACGCAAGAAGTTTTGCTGTGGGTTGCGCTTCACATGAGCTATAATTAGTCTAAACTCCCTTCGTAACTCTTATAGTCCTCCCCTATATAATCCCGTACATAAGCCCCCCTGAAGGAGTTTAGACTATAGCTCACATGAGATCGGGTGCCTATGATGGATTCTTGTTATGCAATCAGGGCTATACAGGTTGATCCAGATAGGGTTGAGGGCTAATGCACACAGGGTTCAAAACGCCCAGTGGATGCAGACCCATGCTAAGGACCTGGTGCAAGGCGGCGATTGCCATACACGCTGACACCCGTGCCAAGCTCTAGCATCAGCAGTCATGCGGATTGCCGGTTTCTGCACGCTGCATCCAGTAGCACCGCAAAATGAAATACACCCGAAGTCCCAAACCTCAATGAAGAAGCCTGAATGATTACCAATAGTTTTTCTCATCATCCTTATGTAACCATAATACGGTATACCCCCCAAATCCTATAGTCTAATAACCTAGGCCTTTACAGTGCTGCTCCTGTCCAGCTCTATTTATGCACCGCCTCCGTTTCGTATTCCACTGTCTTTCCATTTGATCTCCATGATTCTTTGTATTTCATCCTGGAAGCATATTTAGCGATACTTCTCAATATAATCCCTTTCAAAAGGAGCTCATTTTGGATGATTCAGCCCTTACATTGCACTCCGCAATTCCACAATCCGCAGGCTGCCTCCTAACCGCAGAGAATCTTCTGAACCTTGGCCGGGTCGAGAAGAGAACCCTTTTTCAGGCCAGGGGCCTTCCGAGGTAAAGGTTCAGGATTTAGGGTTTAGAGTCTAGGATGGATGGAGGAGATCTTGCGCCACCCTACATTAGCCCCATAGTGGTAATTACAGGTCGATGGGGGGCTTACCTCTATCCACCGTAGGGGTTTGATTAAACCCCGACAGCACGCAGAATGACATTTTGGGGGGGCAATCTTGCATTTGTTTCTGGATTTTTGGGTCATCCTTGTACCGTTTTCCCAGGCCACCAGACCCTTCGGGTTGCTGCTAAGAAGCCGGGACAAATTAAGTTGCAAGAAGGTAGCTTCCAAGTAATGCATTCTGCTTGGTACTACTCGAGTCCTTGCGCTTACTGGTTTCTTGTTTTGGAATCCCAACATAGTAGATTTCTTGCTGCCTTCTACGCCTTGAAAGGGGAGCATCGTGTAAATAATCTGGTTTCCTCCTACCGGTGACTTAGTTTAAGTCCTCAACAGCAAGCAAGCTTAGAGGTCGAGGTCGAAGTCTTAAGGTCTAGCATTAAGGGGAGGCCAGTTTCATTATTCAAGGGTTGCTAGGAGGGACCCCTAGAAGGGACCCCTAATCCCAGTACCTTATATACCCATATTACCCCCAATAAGCTACAAGGGTCCCCATTAAGAGTCCCTCCTAAAGCCCCTAGAATTATTGCTTGTGCTAATGACTTGGTCAATGTGACCTGCATGTAGAAACTCAGCTTTCGAATCGGGCTTCGTGCCCGAACATGCACCTGCATCCCTGCCCATTCATACCAGGCCCTAAAATCTTACGTCCGTCACTACAAGACATGCAGAGAGGTACTGCAAGGTGAAATGTCTTGTCGTCCCGATACAAACCCCGAACGATTCTCAACCAGCCCCTACACATGTGAACCCAACACTATGCAAATCCCTGAAGCGCGCCGCCCAAAAAACATGACCGCAATGTCGCGAACCCTTAACCGAAACAACCCAAAACAACCCACAGAACCTATAATCCTCCTTAAGTAGATAGAATATGGGGTATATGGGGATCTTATTATAATCTACCCAAACCCAAATTCTATCTACTTAAGGGGGACTATAAGCCCTGGAACTCTGAAGTGAAGCCGGAGGTCTCCACCAGCAAGCTTCTGAATCGGAATGAGCACTTGATCAGCGTCCTAAAGGACGCATCAGGGGGGGAATCCCTGCGCTTGGCCTAGGGTCCATGGGGCCATGGCCCTGGGTTTGCAGTTAGCTCTGTGGGTCAACTCCCAAGGGATGGAGCTCGAAGCCTGCAAGCCCGATCTGAGTCAAAATGCCAGCAGCCCTTGTTGGGACTGGGCCCTTACATTTAGGCCTTTGGGTGGGGCTCTTGGGGCTGATGTTCATGTCAGGTGAACATAGGATATATGGGGACCCCGGGTTTTGGGTCATCGTTCTATACTCAGATGTACGCTTTGGGGTTTAGGTTTCGTTGAGATGTAGGCTTTTATTTGCAAAGCTATGGCCCCTTCTTAGCTACACCAAAATACACTACTTCTCATTGATGCTTGTTGTTTCGGAAAGGCCCTTTGCATGGAAAGCTGTCAAACATGAGGTGATTAACGGCGCCTGATGTAAACGCAAAACCCTGTAAACGTCAACATCATCCCAGTTTCTATTCAACTTTCCATTCACAAGCTGCGTCTCTCTCTCTCTCTGTCCCTCCCTATGTGCCCCTACATTCCTCTCATAACCCCTTTAAAGAGACTTGTGATTTTAATGCGTGCTCTTTTTTATCGGAACAGCGGAGGATGGAGCCCGCCAATGTCATGAGCAAAGCAACTTGGCTGTCAGTTGTTGGCTGTGGAGACTGTAGTCCCGCTTAAGTAGATAGAATATGGCTTTAATTTGGGTATATCCCGCTTAAGTAGATAGAATATGAGGTATATGGGGTCTTATTATGATATAGCCAAAGGCATACTCTATCTAATTAAGGGGGACTATAAACCCTAAGCTGTAAACCCCGCAAGCGGACCCCTGCCCCTTTGGCACAGTCTGAGGTCACAACTGCTTAGTGACAAGGTGGCTGCCTCCGGATGAGCGGTATCATATCCTCCAGGCCTCCATGAACGCAATGAGCTCCTTGCCAACATGAATAGGGTCAGGGCTGTTAATGGTCAATCATGAAGTGCCGCATGGCTTCATAAAACTCCTAGGACATCCTAGTAATCTAGCGCCCTTTTCTGCGAATCATTAGAGTATGGTTATTTCATTTTCGAGCATATGAGGGGAGGGAACACCTATTGTTTGTATGACATACATATGCTAGGCAGGGGGAAAGCCACAGTCCCGTTTCGTTAATATGTTAGATACGGCTGGCGCTTCGTATTTAAGACCTAAACCCTAGACCGACACTGAACTGAGGTTCTTTGCTTGGCCCAAACTACGTGCATCAAAATGCCTTGGGCGAGGCAAGTGCTGATCTTTTCAAGTCGACCTGGCGTCTCGGATGCTATCTCAGGGCTTATTCACTGGTTGGAAAATGGAAGCCATGACTTGATCTAGGGTGTGTGGCTTGCTGGTGCTCAAGGGGCAGGGGGGGCAATTCAGGCATGATTGAAGGAGATTGTACGCGAAGCTTGTCCTGAGTGTCTTGCAACGGTTGTTTTCGGCCTCTGTCATGCTGGAGTCAATCATTAGAGATCGCTTTCTGAGGGTCCTTGCTATCAGGATCAGATTGGTTGCATCGTAGGCCAAGCCCTAAACCCTAGCTTGCAAGGTTTCCAAGCTCCGGTTTAGTAGGCCTGCTCAAAGAGAAAGTTTGCGTTTGAGTTTTAGGTTATGGTTGGGGTACGAATGGGACCTCTAGTGGCTGCGTGCATGGGGGTGGTAAACGCAGAAAACAGATAGCGCGCATGGCTTTAAGATGATATGGCTTCAGGCTCCAAATCCCAGACCTCGGGTAATCAGAATGTTCGCAGTACTTGGTACCGTCATAGGATGACAAAATTGTAGAACTTGGCAGAGCTGTCCCTTGTCTTTGATAAGCTGGGCCTGTCAGGTCCCTACATGCAGGAAGCTATCTGAACCCTAATGACCCAATCATAGGGCTTAGCAGCCAAGAGCACAAGCACCCAGGTACTGCGTTACCATCATGACGCCCACACGAGCAGAAAACCATCTGCCCGACGAGCAGAAGGTGGCTAAGTTAAAGCCGGGCTCTACGGGGTCCATGTACCTACACAGGGGTTATATAGGGATAATGGAAAAGAACATGGAAACTACTATAGTATATTGCGGTTATATTGGGATTATATAGGAATAATGGAAAAGAAAATGGAAACTACTATACGGTTCAGGGTTTGGGTTTTTGGCGATTGTGTTTAGTGGGAGGGGTCTTCTTCAAGCCATCCCCGTACGACCCTCGCACGGCTTAACGTCCAGATGCATTCGAGAATCCTTGCGCAGCAAAAGGGAGGGATTCGCTAAACATTCCTGTGTAGCTTACATAAATGTGGGTTACGAAAATCTGGTCCTCTCGGAGGGAGGTCTCTACATGGCAAGTTGCTCTTTCACTAGCCTCTAGAGATTGTCTAATTAGGGAAAGCGGAAGGTCTTCTTAAGACTGCGCAGGGCTAGTTTCCAGATCCGTGATGATTTGCAGCATTCAGTGTGAACAAGTGTCCCCATGCATGTGCGTCCCACAGCGCTTAATCCTCTTCCCTCCCCTTTTGAAGAGGGTTCCATGAACGCAGTAGTTTGGGGTCTGTATTGGGGCCTTTGTGTATGGAAGCCCGCAGAATAGCTTCTCTGCATTATGAGATGCATCCCTATGATTGATATTGAACATGACCCAAGTACTCCCTTCATTGGGAAGTATGGTGTTCTAGTTCTAGTATACCAAGTTCATGCAGGATATCTAGCATCGACAGCATGATTGAGAAATCCCAGGTGTCGGCCACCACCCAGAGTCTTGAGACTTGCACCTTCACGGACATGACGCGCACCCCGCGTCCTACACTACGAAACCCGGCCTCAAGATTGGGGTCATGAGTGCACGGCCAAAGGAGACTTTGTTTTGGTTGGACCACAGAAACCCACCAACTACATGTAACGTGTGGGTCGACTGGTTGTTGTTCGTGATGTTAGGTTTAAAGCTCGGTTTTTTGGATGCAGGTGCGTGGATTACCGCAGGTTAATAAAATGCTGTGAGACTGCAGGGGTTCGGGCATACTGATTAACGTTACGCGTATGGCCTTTTTGCAGTTGAATGCTCAATTCGCCGCTGGTCTTGTCAGCATCCAAGCTGTGCTCATACACATTTTGACTAAGCTTGCTCCACATGACCGCTTGTCATCACGGCTCTTACAACCGTGCCTTATGAGTGCAGTTTTTTTAGAACCTGCGCCAGCTTTTTGGAGTCAAATCTAGGGCAAAGGTCCTTGGGTTTAGCGTTACAGGTTTGGGCAGTGTTGAGAGCTAAAGCATAGGCGCAAAGAGCGGACCTCATACAATATGAAGAGACATTCAATACCCTGAATATGAATGCGGCTGCTTGGGCGCAAGCGCCCAGCACCTAAATTTCAAACCTATGAAGACCTTTTGCAGTAGGTCCCAGCCGCCAAACTTTCCGAAGCTCTACATGACCTAAATCCTGCAAGAGCTTAAACCCTAAACCCCTAAATTACACCATAAACCCTTAAGATCTCCCTTAACCACGTTGCTGTCAGGAATCTGCTTGGTGCACGAGTCAGAGCTCCGAGGGATTGCTGATGGAAATTGCCTCGGTCGTGCTAAGGGACTGCTTGGAGGGTTGGGGGGACTTGGTGATGGAAAAGAAGACGGAAATTACTATGTCATTTTGGGTTTGCCTAGGGTTTAGGAGGGATGAAGGTGGGGTGCTCTCCCAAACGGTTAAGGTTCAGGGCTTAGGGTTTAAGCTTAAACATTCACGTTGCTGCCCTTGCGGCCCTGTTTCTTAAATGCTATGCGGTCCTTTTGAAAAGCCCTCACCCTACCCTGAAGTAGCGTGGAACCACATAAAACCCCGCTCTCAAAACGATCCAGAGTTCATCAGGTCTTTTTGGGAGTGCTTGTTAGTTTTAGCTATGGCGGCCCTGTGTTGTAGAAGGCGCACTTGAGAGATTGGAGGGGCATTCCAACGGCTCATTGGCTTCTGGGACTACCTGAAGCAACTACCCTATACCACAGCTGTGCAAGGTCAGCCCAGCAGGGGACCCTCTTTTTTTGTTTCTTAGGCCTAAACTAGAGCCATGATACCAACGTGCCCCATACCATGGCACAACAAGAAAATCAATAAATTTTATCGGTAATGATGTAGTCACTTGCAGTAGCAGTGTGTTTTGGATGTAGTATGTCACGCATCTTGCCCACTACCATGGGTTCAGGGTTTAGGGTGGTCAACCATTAGATCCTGAGGATACTCCTTAGAAGCACCCTTCTGGCTCGTTTCAACTTGGAGCCTGTACAAAAGTAGGGTTTAGGGTTTAGGGTTTAGGGAGGGGATCTCTCTCCTTGGGGGACCCCATAGTAAGGACTATGGCAGGACATGGAAGTCCATGTTGGGGGCCCCCTATTTTCATGAAAAAAATCATGTCGAGGATTTTGACCTGAAGCCAAAAGGCCACTGGCATTAGGATAGTCCACCCATGCAGGATGCTGATGTTGAGGTGTTTTTTTTCCGGACATCCCTCAGGTCCAGTTTGAGAGTACCTCCACCACAGCATAACGGCATGGTAGGACAAGACAAGAAGCAGCATTGAACATAGTCATTCGTTTCCATTTAGAATCTCTGAATATGCGAAGAATCCTGTTTTTGACTTGGGCTCTTCTTGCTAAGGCTTTCGAACTTGCATTTTTTGCAGAAGTCTTCAGCTAACCCTAGCATGCCACCAAGCTACCATGGTCTTGCTCTGACAACTTGCACTTTGACATGCCATTGAATCGGTCCCAGAGTCTGGAATTTAAATATTTGGGAGTTAGGGGTTTAGGGTTCAATGTAGACCCATGATTAATAAACCCTCTCCTTCTAAAGGGCCTGAATATTAGGATACCTATTATAATCCCCATTCAGGGGAGGGGGTGTACTAATTATGGGTCTACATTAGGTTTTAGGGTTGAGTACGCTCCTTACAGCAGAAACCTGAGACGCTCAGTGCAACATCTAGAGCGTACATCCCGCTCCAGACCGTGACACATGTTAAGCACTTGGTTGCTCTTCCCAGTGCTAGACCGTCAAAACGCATCCCGTTCCCACCCCAAGATTATGTATGTCTCCCCAACGACAAGGCAAGCTGCAACCACCGTCCTGGGGTTTCTTCAACAGCCGCCATGCAGATCCCTGGCGTTGATCTTAGGGCTTAGTGTACAGCGAGTCTTGAAAAAGGCGGTCAACTTCTCCATCGAGTTGGTATGAGGGACAACACCCAAAAGACAAGAAGGTAGTCTGCTATAGTCTCGTTTAAGTACCATTGCCGCATTGTCTTTCTCTTAGATTCCACATCTTGGGGCTTCAGGGCTGAAAGGTTTTTTGGGGTCACTTGTAGGAACCTTAGGGGATACCATCCCCGCCCTAATAACGAACCCCAAACCTTCTCTGGCAATACATGTGCCCGCGAAGATATACAGATAAGTACGATGTTGGTGGGGGCTATTCTGAATTGAGGGTTTATTTGTGAATCATTGAGGGAGGGTAATAGACGGAATCTTCTGAGGCTGGGGGTCTGATGCATGATATTATGCTGCTGTTTCAAGACCCCATGTCAGCATGGATGCCCCGACACCAACTAGGACAAGGTAAGCGCATTCTTTACCACACCAATAGTCCCTCTTCGTTTGGCGCTGCATTTCCGGAGGTAGGGGACTGATGAACCTTTGAGCCCATGGCTAATCTGGCAGCTACCCTGTTGCATACGGATGCCCACAAACTGACTGAAGCGTGCTTTGAGGAGCGGTATCGAATGCTCTGCGACTTCAGCCGAAATTTCCATCAACAGTTCCCCAGCAGCACGTGCAGCTGCAAGGGTGCAGGGGAAGACTCTTCTGAGGTTGCCCATGAGTCAAGTGGGTATGTGGCATCGGCGTCGCCATAGACTTTAACTTTGAATCTGAAAAAGGAAAAATGTGCATACAGAAATTAGCATAACTCACCAGAGAGAGAGAGATGTGCAATGCACACTGAGCAGCAGTTGGGACATTTCTTCCCACAAGTCCTTGCAGGCGACATGCTGACATCTGGAAGCCAGTTGGTCACCAAACACTTTGCAGCGGATGCACTCTTCAAGAGTTGTGCAAATTGTGTAAGCCATTCGTAGAAGCATGATTACCGGTTTCTTGGATCACTGTTCCTTAGTTCTTCATAAAAGGCTCACAGTTTACCTGCAGGTCAGGAACCATTCACATAGGAGTTCAATGGATTTCATAGGAAGGTACTTGAGCAACTATTGAAACAACATTGCAGCACTTTCCCACTTCACGCACACATGCTGGTAACAAAATCTGTCGAGCTATAACCAGGCAATAGTCTTTCACCCTTTGTCTGGGCCAGCGCTGCAGATCCTACATTTTTTTCGGGTTTAGGGTTTAGGGTTTAGGGGAGGGGAGGGATTGGGTTTCCTTCTATTGTGTTTCTTCATGGGGAATGGGGATTTGCCAGATGGCATCGCAGACCTCATTTCTTTCTTGGGCTAAAACCTTCAGGCCGGACGATAACGGAATAGCGAACCTCTTGCTACTCCGGATATATTCTCGCTCGCACTATCACTAATACAGGATTATGCAAGTGCTATAATTTCAGCTGTTACAGCTTGAGCAGCGTGTGCAGTGCGCCGCCATTGCTTCTAAAAGATGAGGCCCGTGAAGCCGGATCAACCTAGCTTGAAAACAATCGGCTGCTGAAAGTCAGTGCCTGTAGTTGGAACCTTAACTCTAAATCCTAGACTTTAAAGACATGAATAGGAATGTCACCGTTCCCTGTCTTTCATGCTTCTGGCTTATGATGTGCACTGGCTCTACTATCAGCAGCTCAGGCTAGTTCGGACTCCAGCGGACTCCAAAAGCATGAGCTCCAGAAGCCCCTTTACCAGTGAACGTGCTCATAAGGCCCGTGGTTTTGTGTGTATTGTCCCTCTCAAGTAGACAGAATATGGAATTGACCAATCCCTGATCCCCATAGATCCCACATAATATGTCTACTTAAGGCAGACTATACCCCTAAACCCTAACCCCTAAATAGTAGTTTCCATTTTCTTTTCCATCATCCCATTATAACCCCCATGTTCTATCTACTTGAGGGGGACTATAGGGGTTCACACGGTTTAGGGTTTAGAGTTGGGACGGCCTTGCGCTTGGGACCAAGATTGGGACTTGGGGTTGGATAGGTAAACCCTGAACTACACGTGAGTAGTATTTTATTTGGGGATATTATGGTACCCATTGTAGAGTAAGATTCTATCCTCCTTTTGGGGTATAGTATTTTATAGAAGGAATCTTATCTTACTAGGTTCAACCACCAAAAAAAAACATTACTCACGTGACCAGAATCCCTAACACATCTACAATAATGGTCTGTTGGGGCTTTGGCATAGGTGTTGGGCCATGAGTTTTGTTTCTTGAGGTCCGGGTATTCCCTCAAGAGTTATATATAATAGAGTAGCTGCCATCAGTCAAGCTTTCCTGCCATGCAGTCCTGATACCCTGCAGGGCACCCTTGCAATTAGGGGTTTCCCAGCGTGTGGCCCCTCTTTGTGCCACCACATATTAGGGGTGTGCTACGCTAATCGGGACCCAATAACAATGAAGGATCACAATTTTAGCAACATATAATGTAGGCGTTTGTTGAACGGCTTCAGTGCCGCCCGGGCCCCTTTTGGCGTTCCACGTGGGCTTAAGGGAGGCAATCGTAAGGTGCTTTCAGTAGGACAGGAGAGGGTGATTTTCGAGATGGCCCCAGCCATACCATGCACGCCTCTTTGCCTTGTTTCTTAGAGGTGCGATGTCGCCGCGGCCAGACTTGCGCATCCAAAAAATCTTAGCCACTGAAGCTTTTTGAGACGTCTCAGCTGGATAGTTCCCGGAGGCAGTGTCCCGATTTCATACTGCACAAAAATTAGCTATATATTGCAAAGGTATCCAAAACGCGGCCGCAATTTCAGGAAGCACCTTTGCGTCCAAGATGCTGGGTAAAGTAGGCCGCTTGGAAAAGACGACTGAGGGCTTGTAGGATGGCGGCGTTCTGAAAGTAGTTCCTTTACACCTCATAATCCGGTCCTCTCTAATCTTGTTATAACCCTCTGTTATCCAAAATACTTCCTGTTTCTCATGAGTAAAGGGCTTCCATCTTGCAAGGGACAGCGTGTAGTAGTTGATTTGTTTTTTTTTTTGGGGGGGAGGTGTTCTTGTCGGCTTCAGGGGCTTACGCGTCTTCCGGCAAGGAATGTACAATGTACACCTTTCACCAGAATCCCCAAGCCCTAGACTGCCCTAGAACTTTCATCGAAAGGCTGCCGAGTCTGTTGGCAAACCTGACGGGGGCATGTTGAAGCGTAACTTGGCCTACTTCTAAGATTTCAAGTATGGGCCCCGACCATGGGCCCTCAGCCTTTCTTGGGGGATTCTAGAGATCTTGAAGGGTACATATAGGGTTTATCGTAGGTATATCAGGATCCCAGAGTTAAGGGCCCATGCTATTGGCCAATGATTTCAACCTTAGATTACTTCGCAGTGCTTCGCAGAATTGTCCCATCCGCCCAAAACATGAGCACCTCTGCACTGCCTGATAATCCGTTCCCCTACTAGTATACCCCCCAGTATAAGATCCGGGCTCCCCAAAACTCCAGAACTCAAAATCTGAAATCTTCCCCCAAGAGCACTTCTGCACCCTAAACCCTAAACCGTGCTCTGAGTAATTACGTGGGGGGGGTCCCTGGTAGGACTCAAAGATTAGGGTCTCCTTGACTTCGTAGAATGTTGATTTCATTTGGTTGGGGTTTAGGGCTTATAGGGTTGAGGGCTTAGGGTTTAAGCATGCATACGATTTTACTTGGCTTGATTATTTCAGCAGGTTCAATTAGATTGTGAATCTAGTATTGGATCTTAATGAGATTTGGATTGGTTTCAATTTCATGCTACTAGATTTCAACTGCATTTGTTTTTTAACAAAGATTTTCATCGGTTTGAGGACGATTTTGAATGGATATAGAATGGGGCGTTATCTTCGATTTTATTTTGGTTTTATGTAGATTTAGTCTGTTTTGAGTAGATATCATCGTGTTTTGTATTAGATTTCACTTGCCTTGTGTTCGACTCCTACGATAAATCTCCCTCGCAAGATACATCAAGAGTTGGGATGTATGCTTTGGGGGGGGGCCTTTATATCAAGGGCAAAATTATTAAGTATATCGTCAGTGCATGCGGTTTCTCATTGGCAACATTCTGGCAAAGTGGGGTAGGTTCTTAGGGGTACCACTAATGTGATGATTGCCTGCTACCAGCTACTACAGAGGCTAATATATGCTACTACTACAACGACTGTAGATGCGATGAGGACGGCGTTTGCATAAACAAGCATGCTGCAGATAGAACACAAAGGGCTGTTACTCCTACCTACGCTGGCAAGATACAGCCTTGCAACAGGATATACCTCAACAACAGAATTGAATTCTTCACGTTCAAAGACGAGACAGAACTTAAAAGTCAGCTAGCGGGGAGTGATTGTTCTTAATCCGTATGATGTGGCTCCCTCTATTCAGGTCGGTTGATATAATACCGCCCTTCCCCATGTAGAAGTCTCCCGTACCTGAAAGCCATGTTAGAACACAGTGTATGCCTCCCCGGACCTGCCAAGAAATAGGTAGGCCTACAGGTACTGCAGCATGCTTTCGCGGCCCAAGAACCAGACATACCCTTCTTGTGCAAGAGGTAAAGACACTACCTCTACATAACATATCTTTACAGAAATGAAGAGGCATGTTCAACAAGAGCTGATGGTCCCCTTGTGTGGCCTTCAATGTCCAGTGTAAAGCCTGCCACAGCCGCCCCTCATTTTTGTATATTTTCGCCGCACACTACACTAGAATGCTTTAAACCCGGAGTTCTAACCCCTATACCGCAACGATGTCCTGGACTTGAAAATGGGTAGCGAAGGATGAGGGAATGGATGGATCATAGTAGTCCTTAGGGTGTAGGGCTTAGGGTTTAGGGAGCCCCGAATTGAACAGTACTTTCCACTTTCTTTTCCGTTCCCTGAACCCTAGACGATGCATCGTAGTACCAGAGGTAAGGACGTCCTGATCCTATATATACATCATATGCTTATCATAAAGAAAACCGTTTTGCCCTTCTGTAACTTCTTGCCCAAGATCAAACGTGGCAGACTTTCAAAAAACAGGGGGACCCCAATATAGACCCCAGTATCTTATGAGCCTTACCGTAGGATTCCCCACCTAAACCCTAAACCATCCTGATTTTTGGGAAATCCCAGGTGTTGTCTCTCAGCCGAACTTGCTTCACAAGGGAATGCCGCAGCGTGCTGCCCAAGGCCTCGCATTGGGCAGAGCCTTGATTCAACCAAGGTTTTAGGTGCTTTAGGGGTGTTAGGGTTCAAGATTTGTAGGGATTTTAGGTTTTGGGGCTTGGGGCTTCAAGGATTAGCAAAAAAGGGGTTTAATGCTTATGGATTTGGGCGTTCGGGCTCGGTTCAGGGGTTAGGGGGTAAAGGGCAATCTCCACCCCCTGAAAAACTCCCTTCCCGAACAGTAAGTATTCATCCAAATATTATATGGTATTATGTTGTCAGGGCGGAGATTAGGATTGAGAAGCTCCTTTCTCCTCTTCTTATCTGCGCTCCTGGCGTAAACTCTACATCCCAAACCTCTAAGTCCTAGACCGCGACACCCTGAACCTGAGCTTTTACCTCCTAGGCTTGTGCCTAGGTAGGGCAGTGACTTTTCAACACGAGTTCTTCATGGTGAGCTGGCTGTGCCTGTGTGTGTGGAACATTTGTCACAAAACAAGAAGTTTGATATGAGTTTTGCGTTCTAGCGCGGGCAAAAGTAGTTTGGGGCACACGGAGGGTACGAGATCAGGAGCTGGCATGGACAACCTAAAGCTTGTTGGTGCTTGAGCGCGAATGGGGGGGGATCCTTGTACTAACCATTTTAATCAATAACGGTACCTACGCTCATTACCCCACTCCTGCTTAAGCAAGCGTAAGAAGGCGCAACGTAGTATTTAAGAGCCTGCGCTTCGGGGTTCAAGATATCAGGGCCCCAGGGGTTTGTTAATTAAGTGTCCATGGGCACTCCTTTTACTGTTCAGACCATTCAAAAGCCTTGCAACTTTCCCAATAACATGGTTACAAGTAGGTTATGAGTACAGTTACAATTAAGCTATATAGCCCATGCACCTCCACGTAGCCCTTCTGCAGACCGTAGGGCTCTTGTTAAAAGCCAGCTCAAGGTGGGTTCAGGGTTTAGGGTGTAGGATTTAGTGTACGGGTCTAGGATTTAGGGCTTCGGGTTGCAGAATCCTCCCAAAGCTGATGTGGTGTTGGAAGATTCAGTACGCGAACGAAGTGGTCAAACTTTTGCAAGCGAGCCGTACTCTGCACCCTACGAGAAGAAAAACCACAAAGTTTTACACCATGTCATATTCAGCGGCATTACTCGTCCTCGTCTACACAAATGGCCATGCTAATATGATATAATACATATATATATA
>CAJNIZ010045365.1:29647-44689 GCA_905231905.1 Symbiodinium pilosum
TTGGGATAATCGAACAGAAAATGGAAACTACTACTTAGGGTCTAGGGTTTAGGGGTATAGTCCCCCTTAAGTAGATAGAATGTGGGGTATATGGGGGTCTCATTAAAATGTACCCAAAGCCATATTCTATCTGCTCAAAGAGGACTATACCGTGAGTTCACTGCAGTTGTCCTCTTAGTCCTCCAGCCACGACATAAAAAGTGTTTAGGGTGTTGGGTCATTCCAAAACGGACTCTCAATTTCGAGCCTACACCCTGAGCCCGTATGCGTAACAGTGCCTCTCCTGGAAAAGTGTAGTCCACAACAAGAAAGTAAAGCATCATCTCCTTTTTTGGCCATGGTGTTAAAGAACATTGTTGCCTTTGCATACAATTATTAACCTAAACCCTAAACCCAGAAGCCTAAGGAACTGACAAGATTCTGCCATTTCCTTTAGCTCAACACCCTAACCCAAACCCTAAATCGGCCCGCGCAATGAGCCCTTATGCATAAACCCTATAACCCTATACCCCTAAGCCCTATAACCCTAGACCTCTTGGGCTTCTTATGCCAGAGCTGAGGCTTGTCAGCGGAGCAGGTTAAAGTGGCAGCCGCCACGGCGGACGAGGACATACCGCCCCCACTTAATAATTTTAAAGGGTTTAGGATTTAGGGTTTAGGGTTTTAAGGTTTAGGGTTTAGGGTTTAGGGGTAATAGTAATATTAGCAATACCAGTATTAGTACCATCATAATTATAATAACACGAATACTAATTATAGTAATAACAGTACTCACCCCCCCTTCCAGGAACCCAAATGTGTTGGGGGAGATGTTGGGGATTCAAGTGTAGGTGTGCGCGGTGTCTAATGTAAGGTGGACGCAATTAAGTAGTGTCACTGTCCGAGAACTACGCTCAAAGGGTGTCTAATCGTGGTCCGTGTCTGGAGCTATTTGGAACAGTCGGAGGCCGTGCGTTCCAATAGTACAATTCCAGCCCGCAGTTTGACAGCTTGCTGCTTGCTTCCGATAGCTTGCCAGGTGTTGTTGATTCAGGTGCACCGAAAGCCTGTAGACCGATACTGATAGTGACGGCCTCATTCAAAAGCCAACAGAGGCCAAGCAGGTAATTCGGGCGTGACTTCATATGAGCTGTAGTCTAAACTCCCTTGCGGGGGGTTATATAAGGGATTATGTAGGGAACTACTATAGGGGCTATTAAGGGGGATACTAGGAGTTTAGACTATAGTTCATATATATATATATGTATGGGTTTATCTCATTATGCTGGAGTTCTGACAAGCTGCTTTTGATATTACCCTAAACCCTATACTCTAGACCCTAAGCCTTAGCTTAAGATCATTCTTAGCGTTGTAGCTCCGCTGTCATTACCGGAACACCAATGCCACGACATGCACACAGCAACCCCTCAACCCCGACACTGCTTGCCAAAATCCTTGAAGCCCCAACGTCCTCAGCCCAAAACACTCTGAACCCTATGAACCCCAAACCTGATCTCTAACAGTGGAAATCTAAACTCATAGGCCGACCGAAGCAAGGGTGCCAATGATGACAACTGTTCCGTGGCTGGCAAGTGTAGCTCAGGGTTTGAGGCTCCTGGATGTCAATGATTTTAGGTTTTAGGCATGTTGGGATTTCAGAACATATGGTCCCCCTTAAGAGATAGACTGTGGGGTATATGGGGATCTTACTATGATATACCCAGAGCCATATTCTATCTATTGAAGGGGGACTATAACGAGGTTTTGGTGATGTTGCGGTTTCCATTTTCATGGATGGCAATGGTTCTTAGATCTGAGGCATGATGGGATTCATGCGCTACTGTAGGGTGGTTTGGATACAGGGCTTCTAAAAAGGGTTTAAAGGTCCAGAGGTCAGGGACGCCCGGACGTTGGGGACTTTAGGTTTTGGGATGCGAGATTTTTGGGTCTGGGGGATGTTGGGATTTTAGGTTTTCGGGGTGTTTGGGGTTTAGGTGCTGGCAGTTGGATATGTTTTGTGGCTAGGGTGTCTAGGGAAAGTTCGGGGGGTAGATGGGCCCAGGCTTTACCGATGGCATCTAGCAGAGACAGGTCCAGGGAGCTCCAAAGCTGTGTCTTCGACGAGTGTATAGCGAAGATGCTTTATCAGGACCCAGAACAGATTCAAGATGATTCCTTTCCAATCTGTATCATTGAGCTGCAACGTTAACACACCCAAAAGGCTTGCAACCGCTTGCATCATGATCTAGGCACCAATGTCGCGATTGCTGTTTGGGGTCCTACTATAATGTACCATAGCGTACTATACTGTACTATACTATACTTCTTAGTAGATTGCCGAGCGTAACGAGTGACATGCCAAGGTCACATCCTAGTCATCAACCTGTCGCAAAGAGTTTTTTTTCCAATGCTCGGCCCTCGACACATTGAGTGTGAGTGGGGTGGCTATTTCATGTAAAGAGGAAGAGTAGTGAACGATACGCCATGTGTCTATCATGGTGAACCAGAAAATCAAAGCTGGGCAATGAAGTTCTGCTCACTGTGTGAGGTTTCCAAGAATTCCAAGCCCTCTGGGGGTCCTATGACAAGGGTATTTGTATCTGAGCGTGCAGAAGGGGAACCCTCCTCTGCGTGGAAACAAACCCCCATATCGACTGCAGAAGAAATGTGTCAGGAACGTTATCCTCCCCCGCCTAACCCCTGGCCAATCTCTCAACCCTAGATCCTAAACCGTGAGGCTTCTTGAGACTGCACGTGCGCGAGCCTCATTCCATTTGCAGACAGCAAAACGGGCATGTCTCAAAATAGTCCGCACATGATCCTCAAGGGGACCCTGTACTGAAGTGTCTCTCTCTCTCTCTCTCTCGCTCTCTCTCTCTGTGTCCCTCTTTGTACACGTACATATGTGTATATATGTACGTTGCTCGCCCTTTCTATCTCTTTCTCTCTCTCTCTCTCTCTCTCTCTCCGCCTATCCCTCTCTCTATATGTGTTTTCCCTCTAATGCAATCCCTCTATATCCTTAGGGCCCCTAAGGGCCCGCTGTTCAACCCAAAATCATTAAGGAAATCTATCAATCGCAAGGGACTAGAGCTGGTAATCATGTGCATACATGCTTAACAAAGATTCGGAGGGATGCTGGATACTTAAACTGAGGGCCCAGAACCCTAAACCCTAAGCCCTACAATGGAATCTTCAATTCTGCCGACTTGAGACTGACTTCCAGGATTTTCCACTTTGGATAGCAGCAATACGGTCAGTGAAGTGATAATAAGAATAATGACGATAAAACATACTTGTATTAAAATTACATATAAGAATAAGATTACGTATAATCATTGTAGCAATAATACGACATGGGGCAAGTGCCGCATGATCGTTACCAACACGCAGTTTCCAAAAAGAGCAATACATGCTAGAATATGCCGGCTCATTGCATTGTTCCCAAATCCCTGCCAAATCCATAGAACATTATGTTAAAGGGCAACGGGTTTTGAGAGCCCTTCTGGTTTTCCATACAGCTGCTGACAGGGCGGTAGTGAGGTTCAGTATTTCGGTGGCTCAGCGCATTCTCAAAGCATGTTGATTCCTCGTCCGTACTTTCCTGTCCTCGCGATGTTCAATTCAGTCCTGCAGCTGGTTCTTGAATTTCATCTTGATGGGTGCGCCTAATCACTTATGCCTTAGGAAGTATAGGAGCATGCCGTACTTGGTCGTGCAGGATTTCTCCATCAACCATGCTAGTGCGGGTGAACCTTGAGGACGGCCCCCGCGCAGCAACAGTTCTATCTAGTCCCTAGTGTTAACTCTGCCACAGAATCTTACTGATTGGGGCACAGTACCCAAGGGAAACCCGACATGTTGTAGTATTTCCCTCAATGCCTTGACCTTAGTCCCTAAATCCTTAACCCGGAAACCCTAAGTCCTAAGCCCCAGACCGCTAAACCTTCAACCCTAAACCCTGAACCCTTAAATCCTGCAGTTCGTAGGCTCATGTAGGCTCCGGACCGAGGCCCCACTATGTTGGGCCAAGTTCCGTTCCCCACAGGACGTTAAGTCAAAGCTCAGGCAGGGGGATGATCAGGGGTTTAGGGTTTAAGGTTTAGGGTTTAAAGTTTAGGGTTTAAGATTTAGGGTTTAGGGTTTAAGGTTTAGGGTTTAAGGTTTAAGGTTTAAGGTTTAGGGTTTAAGGTTTAGTGTTTAAGCACTTAGGGCTTAGGGTGTAGGGATCTGAAGCGTTTGAATTTGGGAAGGGCTTAGTTTGGGTTGAGAGTCGATCATTCCAGGGTAATACTCCGAAGTGTTTCGTGGGACTATAATCATGAGCAGTGTGAGCAAACAGGCATGATGGGGAATTTTCAACAAATTATGGGCGTCTGTTGGGGGGTGACTCTAGGAAGGATTTCGTTATTTGGGATTTATACTGCGGTCCCCTATTCCTGGACACTACTATACATGAAGTCTCTCACTTGTGAGCAGGCAAGGAGCGCGAAAGGTGTAAGCTCAAGAAAAGGCCTTGTAGGGCTGGAAACTACTACATCATATAGGGGTTATATAGGGACAATGGAAAAGAAAATGGAAACTACTATAGTAATATTGCTTTCTGTAAACAATCAGTGAGCGGTGCTCGTACCTACATGGTCGATTTTGACGGTTTTTTTGTTTGCTCTCAGGGCCCCTAAACCCTAAACCCTAAACCCTAAGGTAACTGAGCAAGGCTTCAGTCACACCAATTGTCATCCCCTTGCCTTGCGGCGCCCACCCTTTCCTCTTCTTTGGGTTACTGTTAAGGAACTTAAATTAAGGGATTATCCCTATAATGGAGAATCAAATGGAAAAGAAAATGGAAAATGAAATGGAAGCTCGCGAAATATAGGGATTTAAGGAACTTAATTTAAGTTTCTATATTGGGGAAACCCCATTATTTACTATATATTCCCATTATGGTAACTTAAATTAAGTTCCTTAACAGCAACCCAGTCTTTTGGAGGGTTGAGGGTTTAGCTTCTGTGGGAGTTGTGCCTGCAGCATCTCAAGACAACGCCATCATTGTCAATATTCTGGCCGCCTTAAACTCCAAAGAAAGCAAGGAGGCCGAAAGAAAAAGAGAGGGAGAATCAGAAAAACAATCCAACTGGGGTTGCAACAGAACCTCCGGCCGTAATTGGACTAAAGTAGGAGTGGCCTGCAATTTCATTGCCATCTCCATTTCTTGGAACAAAGGTAAAGGGCGGGAAACAAATCTACTTAAGGGGGAGTATGGGCCTAGACCGCGACGTTCCGTGAGCTAGGGCCAGGAATCGTGAAACACGTGGTGGCCAAAGCGATAGTAAAATGACAATCAGGTTTAAGAGTTTAGGGCTCAGGGGGGTTAGGGTTATTTAATAGTTGGTATACAAGGAGCCTAAGACAAGTTTGTTTTCTTGGAAGGAGGTTGTTCCAGCCATGGTAGTTCCTGCCTAAGTTCCCACTGCCATCCACTGCCATCGTAAACCAAACGCGGAAGAATCCGTGTAGAGACGCAGAGGTGATCTCTGCAGTGAAAGGGAAGATCCCCGTGGAAACAAAGTTTGCTATGTTAACAAAGCCTCAATCACTTTATCTTCGCAAGGTTATCCGTTAACCTGGAACTTAAACGTCTCATGCTAAGCCCCAAACCCAGATACCTATCGGCCTGTAGCGCAAGCACTAGGAGGTTTCCACGTAATATATACTGGCTTCATGTAGTATTGCCAAAGCACTGTAGAACCACAAAGAGGAAGAACAACGATAATGCTGTACAGCGATGAGAGACTTTGCCTCAGTTTATTTTGCAATCCCAACTGCTGGTCCAAGCATTTCTGGAATTTCTTGTGGGCGTTCCCATGTCGACTTGCATTCCGCAATGGTAGAGGAGATCTTGCATCACCGTAAACACGTCATGCCCTAGAACTAATTACAGTAGTTTGGGGGTCTTCCTGTGGTGCTCGGCCGACCTATGCTGAACCGCATGTACTGTCTTTTTTGAAGTTCCAGTCTTGGTTTCCCCCCAATGAAGAGGAAGATTTTGGCAACCCGACTCGGTAAGCCTTAAAATTCTGACCCTGGAGCGGTCATGACAAGGTCCTCATCATAGGGTTGGGGTGACCAAACTCCTCTTCTTACCCGTAGCAGCCCGTATAAAAGCTCCTAAATCTTTAAAAATAACTCCGTAGAGTATTACCTACATTTCTTTTGAAATTTGGAAAAGTTCACTTGTTGGAGCATATGATGAACTGGAAGTTCACGGTGTGGCTCTGGGGACAGCTGCCATTCACTTACCAGCCCAGGGTCTGACACTTCAGGGTTTTTTTGGGGAAGCCTAAATGAGCATCAGTCTAAGCTCCTTAAAGGGGTTATGTAAGGGCAGTATAGTAGGGATTACTAAGGGAGAGACAAGGAGTTTAGACTCTTGTTCAATAGGTTACGGAACTCTAAGTGATTACAGTATCACCACTGCAGATCATTGGGAAGCAAACGAAAAGCACATGAATTGGAATGTGGGTTTGCGTGGGGCGGGGCGCTGTCGGGTATATGTACTGTAGAAGCTGAACTGATTAGTTACCATTTTTACTATGGTGCGAGATGCCTGGTATCATAACGGCATCAGGTATCTCAAGCAGACGTCAAGCTGATATTGGTAATTAGTTTTTTAGTCCTTTCTAGCAGGCTGCATGGCAAGACGCTGACCCAGCGTTTGCTTGCAAAATAGCAGAATGTTGAAACTTGGAACTCGAATCTGATCTCTAAAGCCTACAAACGGACAGGCAACAATGGCGCCCAGAGCAAGTGCCACATTCAGCTCGCTGATGGCAACTCTGGAGGCAGCCTACTTGAATGTAGAATTTCAAAAGGTCCTGGTTTTCGGGAGTTCTCTGAAAGCCTCTAAGGGCAGACTTCATGGCTAGGAACTTTCTCAAACAGGCGTTTACTACAATCCTGCGCATTTAAGGGCCACTTTTCCTGCCAAATACAGGAGCTCCTGCCATGACGTACTGTCGCGGGGGAATGTGGATTTGGAGGTAGCTTTTTTTCTTTCAGGGGTTAAGTCACCGTAAAGTTGCTTTCAGTTTTTCATATCACAGCCAATCGCTCTGTCCCCCGCACCGAGGATTTTCCAGCACTGGGCTGGGTAAATATCCGACAGCTTCAAGTCGTGGAGCCTGAAAAATATACCCCATCTTCTCATATCATTATAACCCAAATATACTTTGGTAGTTTCCATTTTCTTTTCAATGATCCCAATATAACACATGATTATATTCTAATATGATCAGCTTCAATGCTTTATCTAAGCCCCGTTCCTTTGTAACGTGGCGCTGGCAGTCCCTTGGAGTCAACCTTTTTGACGTGTGAGGTCAAATGGGTGACTTTATGGAGACAAATCTCAGCCTTCTGGCCGCGGTTGCCCTTGCAAATTGTGAGGCCTACAGCACCCCCACAAGCCCCACTCCAGAAGGAGAGTACTCTTCGCGGGAATCCGTCGCGTCACAACTGCCGTCATCATCTTTTGAGGGTCGCTTCGTACCTTATACGAGTCAGGGTTCTGGTTTTGCAAAGTTGGAAGCACGTCTTACCCCTCGCTAAGTGACCTCAACCTAAGCCTTAGATCCTAACTCAATTCTGAAACCTCCAAACCCTAGAACCCCAAAACCCCCAGGAGCAGAACTCCCAACCCCAAACTCGAAGCATTTGAGCAGAAGCGACCATAAACCCCAAGCTTTGGACGCTAAACCCCAAACTCTAACCCTGAAACCCTGAACCCTAAACGTTGGGTACTGCCCCACCTCATGAACAGTTGGATAATAATTAAAGATATGGTTATTTATAGCCCTTAATAGGACCCCTAATATAGACTGTTACTGGGGTCGGGGCAATACCCAACCTAAATCCTGAAGCCGGTTCCAGGTCCCCCGCTCTCGCCCGGCTCGCGTACCGGTAGCCCGTGGGGCTCGCGTGCACAGCTGACCATCCCGATGCCCTGACTGGGTTGCTAAGGTTTAGGCACTCGGGGTTGAGGGCAAGTTTAGGGTTTTAGGGTTATGGTTTAGGTTAACTTTCGGGAGTTTTGGGATTCAGGGATGTAGGGTTTTGGGCTGAGGTGTACTCCAATTCCCGTAGTCTCTACTTGCTTTTCCATTCCCTACTACTGTAACAGCCAGCAAGTTCATCCTACACCCTGGTTCTCCTGAACACACCGAATTCCATTTCATTGCCCCATTCTGTTGTCCATTGCCAAATCCTTCAATTCTTATAGTCCCCCTTAAGTAGATAGAATATGGGGTATCTGGGGATCTTATTATGATATACCCAAAGCCATATTCTATTTTCGTAAGGGGGATTATATTCACCGCTACCAACGACCAGTCTATCAACAAGACTTATCTCCGGCTTGGCAGAGATGAAATTCATGTAGGAAGGTTTAGAGGCCGGAGGAAATCTTGGACCACATAAGACCCCCAATATACCCTTAAGGATCCAAGGACTCAAATAATGGGGTATCACGGCTAAAATACCATTCATATTGTAGTATTTGGGCCCTAAAACCCCTATAATTTGGGTCCTTGGACCCTGAGTGCACTGTAATTCCTAGAGTATATGGTGGAAAGGGTGCTGCGAGATCCCACAGCCTAAGCCCATGGGCTCTAAGTTCATAGCTCATACTTACTAACCCTAAACCCTAAACCCCAAATTTAGGGTTTAGGGTTTAGGTTTAGGGTTTAGGGTCAAGTCTTTAAGCGGAACCTACTTTGCTCTGTTTGGAGCCCTGGGGTAAGGATCCCTAACACAGTAGAACTGTTAAGGTATAGACCCCCTTAAGTAGATAGAATATGGGGTATATGGCGATATTGTTAAATTCTATCTACTTACAGGGGACTATACAACTTTTAAGGTCTGTGGCATGGAGAGTGGCTAAAGATTTCCTCCGGCAAAAATTTCACCAGTGCTCCGGAAAGGGGAGGCTGCGCAGCTTGCCTTCCCAGATCCCGAAGACCGTCTAAGAGTTAGGGTTTAGGGTTTAGGGTAAATACCATTTATAAACAAGAATAATTCTCATATATGGTAGGTTATCAAGAGTCAAAATGTTAACTCATGACAACCTACCATACAGGGGTGGTTCTTCCCTTTGGGCGCCCTAAATATTTGGAGCGGTCCATGTCAGGGACTCCAAGAATGCATATGTTTTGCAACCCCAAACCCCGCAATTTTGGATTCTATGATTATCACATGCCAGCAATAGGGTCCATCTGATGCTACGGGGTTCAGGTTACCAAGATCCTCCTATAACCGGAGGAAAGGATTGTTTTTCTCTTTGGGGGCTGGGTTGATGTTCCTGCAAACTGCACAGGGATCTCCTGCGGCCACAGCTCCAGAAACTTGCTGGATGTTAGCCCCCAGGGCCCCAGGGTTTAGGGTTTAGGATGTTAGTATCCTCCACTTTGCTAGTAACCTCCCCAAACCCTTTGGATAGTATCTGTTCCCACTCAATATACTGGTATTATGTTCGGTGTGTTGATTATGAGGGGGTGGTGAGCTCCTTATCGAAGGGCTGGGGTTATCAGGGAATGAAGAAATGGAAAGGAAAATTGAGGGTTACCAAGGAGTTCAGGATGGTTAGTTTAGGGTGGTTCGTGGGGAGTGGAACAAAAAAGTTTACACTCTCCCAAACTAACATGGAAACCCATAGGGTCGCGGTTTAGGGTTTAGGGTTTAGGGTTCTAACATGGAAACCCATAGGGTCCCCTTTTAGAGGGACTGTAGTCTTCATATGTCCCTATATGGCCCTTTCTGGGTTTCCATGTTAGTTTCCGGGAGTGTACATGAAAAGGAAACTGGGTGGGTTACTGGGATATGGAAGTGTCACGGTTTAAGTTCTAACCTGTTGGTGGTTGGCAGGGTTGTTACGACAGTAGGGCATGAAGAAATGAAAAAGATAATGGAAGCTGCTCGAGGGCTTATATAATGTAGAGCATGGAGAAGAACATGAACACTGACATAATCAGGGTCTACAAGCCCTAAACGAGGCCTTAAACCGTAAATCCTAGCAGCTAAAGTAAGTCAAGATTCATTCTTGCATTCCCCGCCCTAAGACATAAACCCTGCAGCTTCGGAATTCATGTGGGGGGGTCCCAAAATCAATGTAACTTTTTGGGGGTCCCTAGAATAAGGACTATACCATGAATGCATGTCCTACTAACAACCAGCAATGTAAAGGCCCTGCCATCCTATCGACCACAGGCGGGGCAGAGAGGGGTCCAAGTGACGAGATCTCGGCAGTAAGTTAGG
Organism: Symbiodinium pilosum; assembly: GCA_905231905.1. Classification (NCBI taxonomy): domain Eukaryota; class Dinophyceae; order Suessiales; family Symbiodiniaceae; genus Symbiodinium; species Symbiodinium pilosum. The sequence continues at coordinate 39,932 of CAJNIZ010045365.1, forward strand.
CTCAGGAGTCCCTCTAAATAAGGGATAGGGGGAATATATGCTTCCGTGTCGACGGGTCCGTAGGCCCCTCCACCTTCTGGTGTGGTCCCCTGATCCCGCCTATAGTCCTTTCAAAAGTGCGAGCAGTCATAGGGACGGTGGGTGTCGAGGTCGCGATCTGCGTGCCTGTCCTCGTTTGTGATTGCTGGGAGGCGCCATTCTCGTGACTGTCGTCATTTTTGACGTCGCGTTTCTCAAAGTACCAACAGTGTTCTGGATGGCGGGTGTCCTGTTCAGATCCTCGTAACTGTCACCGATTTTGCAGTCTCACATCGCACAACTACCGACAGTAACATGTTCACGATCTGCAAGACTGTCATCGTTGTTGACGAACCCTCGTAACTGGCACCGTCATTTTGATGTTGCAGATCGCAAAAGTATCAGCAGTCACAGGAATGGTGGGTGTCCTGCTTAGAATCCTCGTAACTGTCACCGTTCTTAATGTTGCAGCTATCAAAAAAGCCAGATTTCTCGGACAACTGCCATGAACCACAGGGGGGGAGGTGGAGGGGGAGTTCATCCTGCAGACAATAGGGTGCATGACCATGGGTGGGCCCTATCATTCTGCTTAGCTGGCAAGGATTCAATGGTTAATGCCCAGCAGGACTACGAAAATAGTTCTTACCCCCCTACTTAGTGGGCAAGAGTGAAAGAGCAAATAGTTCATGCTAAAAGCAAAGATCTATGCATTTATTCCGTGCTCCAGCTGAATATAAGGGCACATACTCTGTAGGATTAAGAAGTAGGATGATGAAATATTGATGTGTTTCCTCCCCATACCTAGTTGGCAAGGATGAAAGGGCTAACAGTCCATATGCATAGAAAGGAATTATGTGTTTACTCCTTGGACAACCACCATGAACCCACGTGCCAGCATAAGAAAAAACACCAAGGGACCGTATGGGGGAGAGGGGTCTCATCCGGTAGACGATAGGGTGCGTAGGGATAGCCAGGAATGACGCGTTTATCTCAATGTTCCATAGATTCCCGCAGCTACAACGACAGGCCCCACTAGGGGGAGCAGTGGGTTCATCCTGCTTACATTAGGGTCAATGACCAGTTTCATATGGATAGCAAGGCCTGATGTGTTTATCAGAATGTTCCACAGGTTCCCACACCCCACTACCACAATCGCAGGCACCACAGAAGGGAGCAGGGGGGGCTTCATCCTGCTGGCATTAGGTCCAAGGGGTGTGCATTCTGCTGATGGTGGGGTCCGTCCAAAGCAGCTTCTCATTGCTGATGGGCGTGGGAGGGAGGGGGGCTTTGCATATGGTTCCTTGCTGGTGGGGCGGGGAGGGGGGCTAGGCGACACTGCGCTCATTATAGGGTTATGTAGGGTTTTAGAGTCCAGAGTTTTTAGAGTTTAGGGCCATAGTGAATAAGATGGGGAGTTTTACCTCTATCAGGGTCCCTCTACATTTTTTTACCATACCGCAAATACTTAGCCGGTTCGTCCGCACTATACCTGAGCACTCAAGAGCCGAGGCAAATCAGATTTCTCAAGCCCCTCTTGCCCCGCAAGGTCAGCATGACTTTGGCAGAGGGTCCAAAGTACCTATATGGTACAAAGTATGGTTTCTGTAGTAGTAATTTCCCTTATGGTTCTGGTAAGTATTCCCCATATGGGTACTTCGGACCCTTTGGGTTTGGCAGACCCCTTGCATTTTCCAGGCCAGGTGGAGCATCGAAATCTTTTAATGCCATCTGCGACAGAGTAACACAGCGGCCTAAATAATTACCAGCATTATTATGGTCCTAGATTACTTGTAGAGATTATGGTATAGCGTACCTCTGAACATCTCTGAACCTTTAAAGGACTGGTAGTTATGCAGGCCTCTGCATTATGCAAGGCAAGATTTGCGCGTCCGAGAAGGTTTGTTTTGCAAACGTGCGTGCCTGGTGGCAGCAGTTGTAGTGGCTTCAGAAGCAGGGCCTCTATCTAGAGCGCATGCATCTTGTTCTTGCGCAAGCGGCATACTTCACCCCAATACCTTGAATTTAGCTGAGCATACGCTTCATGGTAGAACCGGGACAGTTGGTAAACCCCCTCAGGATGCGAATGATCGTGTCTCATGATGACTAGTCACGTGGCGTACGTGATGATGAAGGCATGAACTCTTCAACATTATCCTTATGCAGCCCCCGGAGGGAGCCCTTTGAGCTCATAAGTCTCCCCTCATGCTACATTTTTTCCAAAATCGTCCTTCTGCGATCCTTCTTAGGTGGGTTCTCACAGTCAAGTTACCTTAGGGACTCCAGGAAGTCTTCTGGAATTGTAGGGAGATTGCAAGTGTCCTGCCTGACTACATAGGTGTTCCGACACAGCAGCTTCCCTCCACTTACCCCTAGATACGCCAGAATACACGATTCCCCCAAACGGGATCTCCAACTTTGGGAACTCTCCGCAAAAACGTGGGAAGGTGATTTCTCCATGTCAGAGCCAAGGGTTTGAGGCAGCGGGGCGAATAGTTCAACAACCTGGATCAGTATTAGAGTTTTAGGGTTTAGTTTAGGGTTTAGGGTTTAGGGTTTCCTTTATACTTTGGGGGGTATGAGATTCCATATATTTAGGTAAAAAGGATTTTTTTCTTCTTGGGGTAATGTGGGCTAAGCAACTGCGACTCGAAAAAGCTGTAGTCCTTGGAGGGCGCTTGGGTAGTCCCATAGTTGCCTGGAGAGAATTTAGGGGTTTAGGGTTTAGGTAGTCACGACCCCTGTAGACAATTCCGTAGATTCTATATCCCGTAGATTCTATCGTCAATCAAGGAGCTTGAAAAATTGGAAAAGCAGAAACAAAGGGTACTGCGAAGTCCATGGGTGCTCACGACCTACTCATCATGATGTTCCTTGTACGCTTTTGGAGACTCGGGGCGTGCAATTTGGATAGAAAGTACAGTTAAGCAGCTAAAATTCAGGCTAAGCCTCAATCCGAACCCTAAACCCCATGTAGCTTCTGAGAACTCACGGACTCCCAAGTGCCCCCGAAACTCTAGACCCCCATGAAGCCTTGGAACCCAAAACTAGTATCCCGTATATGACGCATGATAATGTACTAATGTCCATTTCCTTTTCCATTCCTTCATCCCCTGCTACTCAGAGGTAAGACAAGTGCCCATAGACCTCCAAGCTAAGGCGAAGACCTGCGAAAGCAACTTCTTGAGGCGCAGGGCTTGGATGAGGAGTCAAACCCGAAGGTTTCAGCATTTGGGGCTGTATGGGAAGCCCTTTTGCCGTTTAAGTATACGTTATACAGCTACATGAACCAGAGTTTGGGGCAACTGTACTACTGTATAGTCTAAACTTTTTAAGGGAGCTTAGAGAAGCCGATGATATGGGGGAGTAATACAACGGTTATTAAGGGGAATACTAGGAGTTTGAACTATAGCTCATGTTATGTTTCATTGTCTCCGGGTTTCAGGGTCTAGGGCTTAGGGTCTAGGATTTGGGGTGCAGAGATGTTAGGTCATAGTTCATGGCAGATGTTGGGCTTTGTAGTCTTGGGATGCTGGGACTGAGGATCCAGGGTCTAGGGTTTAGGGTTCGGGGCTTGGGTATAGGGAGGGTGAGAGTCTGGAGGTCCTTCAACAGGACGGACCCGGATGAAGGCAAGGGTGTTGCTCTTGTGTTCCAGAAGGAGTTATGCAGGGTAGCCCTTTGCGGAAGAAATTCCACTTTCTGAAGTGGAAAGGGGAGCTTTCTGTCAGAAAGACTCGATCCAAACATGGTAGTTTCCCAAAGCAGGGGGATCGCAATGTAGGCCCCAAAATGTTACAATCCTGACCCCTAAGAGGGGTAGGCTCATTGTGGGAGACCCCCACATCTGCTTTGTCTCGCCCTAGTCCAAACCCCTTGAGTCCCTAACTAGACTTCCCACCTAAATCCACAACCCTAACCTCTCAACCACTTGCAAGGCGAGAGTTGCTAATAACCAGGCCTGTAGAATCCCCAAATGACCCGCACCCCCTCCCCACAATCCTCTCATAATCCCAAAATGACCGCAATGTCAAGGACACCTCATTTTGAGAAGCTCCCTGAACCACAAACCCTACACCCTAACCTGTTTTGAGAAGCTCCTCAAGGACTCAAATAATAGGGCTTTAGGGCCCAAATACGTTGGGCCCTAAAACCCTATTATTTGGGTCCTTGGACCCTTATATAATCCCCACATATCCCTCTATAGTCCCCCTAGAACCCCTTTGAAGGGACCCTATTATTTGGGTGAAATAGGGCTTTTAGGGGCCTTATTTGGAACACCGAGGCAACTGCAGCTGCACGGGAAGCCGAGGCGGAGGCTCAGCAGTGGCGACGCGCCCGACGCGTGCGGGAACCCAGCGGCTTCAACTGAGTAGTATTTTGTTTGGGGATACTATGGTGCTCAACATAATTAGGGTTTAGGGTTTAGGGTTTTATTTGGGGATACTAAGGGGCCCAGTAAATTTAGAGTTCAGGGTTTAGGGGTTTAGGGTTTAGGGTTTTATTTGGTGATACTATGGTGCCCAACATATTTAGAGTTTAGGGGTTAGGGGTTTAGGGTTTAGGGTTTTATTTGGGGATACTATGGTGCCCAATATATTTAGAGTTTAGGGGTTTAGAGTTTAGGGTTTGCTGTGATGTTGACGTGCAGGATGTGATGAGCAGGTGCCAATGATCCCTTCAAGTGCATGGCTGCATGCGAGGTGCTGCCATGGCCTGAATGTAGAAGGCCATCTAACACAA
>CAJNIZ010045366.1:0-12610 GCA_905231905.1 Symbiodinium pilosum
CAGGACTACTCTGCGGCTGGGCACTTTGCGGTTGGGCACTGCAGGGGTACTCCGCGGTTGGGCACTGCAGGAAAATTTGGCGCTTGGGCATTGCAGGGATATTTGATGGGTTTTGCACTGCAGGGATATTTGGCGCTTAGGAACTGCAAGGATATTCTGCGGTTGGGCACCGCCAGGATACTCGGTGCTTGGGCACTGCAGGGACACTTAGTGGTTAGGCACTGCTTGGCGGTTGGGCGCTGTAGAGATACTTGGCGGTTGGACACTGCAGGGATACTTTGCGGTTGGCACTGCCAGCATACTCTGCGGTTAGGTACTGCAATACAAGAATTCTCTACGGTGTAGCACTACATGGATACTCCAGGCAACGAGCGAAGACAGCATTAACTTTAAAATCTCATAACCCCACTATGAGGGTGAGGAATAATTTCTATTTTCAAAAATTCGACGCGTAAAAATTCATCCCATCTATCCAAAATATATATAATAATTCTAATAATTCAGAGCTAGCAGCTAGACCCCAAGAAACGAAATAAATTATCGAAAAAAAAAATCAAAAATTAGAATTCCAGAAATATATACATATTTTCCAGATCCTCATTTAAAAGCCAAAATTAAATGCAAGAAGAAAAATCTATTTCGAATATATTTAATTCTAGAAATAGAATTAGAGCCAAAATTAGCAAAAAAAGAATATTTAAAATATATCCAGAATTAAATCCGAAAAGAAATAATAATTATATAATATTAATATATTTTCGCTTATTTTATAAATTTCAAATAATCCAATCCCAATATCTGGGCAATTATAAATATGATTTAAAAAGATCTCAAAATATATCTATCTTATAGAAATGAGAATTTAAAATAAATGAATCTTCAGATAAAATATTTTCCAGAGATAGATATCAAAGGGGCAAAAATGAGAGATTTAAGATTTAAAATCAAATTGAAAGATGATCCCCAACGGAATAATTTATTATAGATAATAAATCGTTTTCCGGAGCTACGCCCAAGAGAAAAAGATCACGGAAAATTTATTTATTTAGTTCCTTTATTTTAGAAATCTAAATTCAAAGCTCCGCCCCCAACCCCAAGCAATTGTGACAAACCCTATACCTGCATGCCATCCAATTTTGCATCTCCTCTTGGCGTGAGGCCGAGCCTTCCAGTTGATCTTTATCATTGCAGTACTTGAGGGTTCCCCCAAATAAGGGATGCCTTTTGTGGGGGTCCGCCTATAATAGGATTAAGGATTCTAGTATTTTGGGGTCTATATTGGGGCCCCCCTATTTCCGCAAAAGTACCACTTAAAACATTTTGAAAGTGCGTCATGAATTGAATGAGGCTCGTAGCTCCTCTGCTCTTGTGGCAGACTGCCTCATCACCCCTAATGGCCACTGATGCTCACCAGTCTTATCTGGCACAAACGCCTGCAAAGTATGCAGCCTTGAACGCCGTAATGTTACCTCTCAAGCACTCGACGGCCTCTTGTCCAAAACCATTCTCTAAAAGGCGAGCGTATTGCCCTCCACTGACAGAGGCGTTGTTGCCAGCCCGAGAAGCGTTTCTTGTCCCACTCTTTACAGACAGCTGCCTCTTGCCTTCCACCATTCCGAATCATCTGTACAAATAGCACCACGGCAGACTCATCCCAGTAGCGGAGATCATCCACAGCCTCACCGTCTGCAATGGGCATAGTCGTCACCATTTTTGTCAAGACAGCAGCCCTGTCACTGTCACAGGATGCTGGTATGAAATCGGTGTCGTTGAGGTAGAACTGCATGCCCTCAGTGTAGGTGGAAGTTGCCAAAACCAGAGATTTGCCAAAAGAGAAAACTGAGTTGGCGGCAATTGGATCACTGAAAACATTCCACTCTGTGTGCGGTGGTTTTCCAGTGAAGGAGGTGCCAGGGGCAGAGTAAGGCCATACCTTGTCAGTTGGGCTACTGGATCTGGGAACCACGATGCCCCCTGAGAAGTAGATGCGATTCACTTTCCTCTTGAAAAGTCTGGGGGACTCCTGTAGAAAGCGCGCCAGATTGGTCAAAGGTCCTAATGCAATGATGTCTACTTTTCTTCGACTCTTCCGCAACTTCTCATGTAACAACAGGCCAGTGTACATCCAACTGGGTGGCCGTATGTTGAAGGGTAAGCCAACATACTCACTGAGGAAATTGCCCGTTCCGGCCAGCAACGTGGGGTCAGGCAATCCATTAGGCTCCTTGAGATTTAATTGCGTGTCCGAATTGTAGAATGGCGAATATGCCACTGGAATGCCTGGCTGACCAAAATACTGGGTCAGACGCATGACGCTCACGACGCCTGCCCACTGCTGGGACCAGCCATCACAACCCACCGTGATGGCCAGCACTTCAATATCCGGCTGAGCAAGCATAAAAGCAATTGCCATCTGATCGTCTGTGTCAACATCAGTGTCAATAATGACTGGTTTACGGCGGCCAGAGTCTTCTGAGCCTTCAGCTTCCATCTCTGAGTCATCTACGGCATCAAAGCCATCCATGGCATCCCTGTCCATGACATCTTGCATCTGGGCTTCACGATGAAAACGTTGCAGTATCGCCACCGTGTCATCAGGCACCTCTTGGCGTGCGGAAGCCACGTCCACAAGAAAAGCAAGGGCAAAAGCTACGCGGGGAGCTGCCGGACTCATCAAGAACAAGTACCTAGACCTCTATACCCTAACCCCTTTTTTGGGGTACCTATAATTTTGCATTTGGAAGATTAGGTTTCCCAAAAAAGAGGATTTGTTGGCTTTGTACCCTAAACCCCAAACCCTAAACCGTGAATAACGTCTATGGCCCTGGAGCCAGAATTGGGACAAGGCCAGGATGGCTCATAGGGTTTAGGGGCTCAATCAAGGAAAGCTCCAGGTGAGTAGTCATCAGACGGGTACCCCTAAAGGAAGCCTATATGAGTTTAGGGTTTAGGGCTTAGGAGTTAGGGCTGGGCCTCATATAAGCTACGGAGTCAATCAGATGTATAAACAGGATCACGCGATCAAGGGCTTAAGGTTTTGTTAGGGTTTAGGGATCAACCTCGCAACAATAACGCAGACCCCCTAAGGATCCAAAAATGGAACCTCCCAATAACCTCCTAGTTTCCCCAATGTAGTAATGGGGATCATTTTTTGGGGGGGTTCCATTTTTTGGATCCTTTAGGGGGTCTGGGAAGGGGATAACGGCTGGCACCTTTGGCTCCTCACCAATCTTTGCCTGCAATGACCCGGAGCGTGCGTACGCTACATGGCTGTTAATGCTGTTTCCACGTAGATTTGGTGGGCCTTGATGGTAGACGGCTTAGGGTTTAGGGTAGACTCAAAACCTTAGGATTTCAGGAACCGCTCCACTTTTGGAACCTTGGTCGAGCTGAGCATGTGTTGAACTTTTCGATGGGCTCCCCGCTATCTGCCTTATTGGCGTTTACCCGGTGCACTTCTTCTCCCTAGCGTGAGGACAGTAGGGCAAGATGATCCAAGAATCGAACTGCCGATCATATGCTGGTGCTTAAAAAGAGGATCCTTATGGAAGCTAGGGATGGGGATTCTGGGGAGAGTATAAAACCCAGAGCCCTAAACCCCCTAAAGCCTAAACGTCTTGAGGATTATTCAGGGATCATTTCCGCAGATGCGTAGGGCAGATGTTCAAGAGTTGCTGCTTTGGGTAGGAAGGGGTTCAGTCCATGCAAGTTTAGAACACTGTAGCTGTCGTACAATGGCATTTTCAGAAGCCGGCTGTTTGCGACCACGTGCCCTCAACATGCACACAGTAGGAGTATGAAACAGGCTCGGCAATATGGAGGGGGCTATGTCAACAGAGAAACATAAAAGAGACAGGGAGGGGGAGAGAGAGAGAGAGAGGGAGAGAGAAGGTATAAACCCTGAACCCTAAAGAAAGAAATAAAGCGACAAAGAGAGAGAGGCAGACGAAGCTCCCTGAAGCCTATCTACCCACGCCTTTGCAAGCCTTGCTATGGACTCTCGGGAAGATGAGAAGGATGAGCACGAAATCCGTATTTACATCTACACATCTGACCCCCTAGGCCCGAGGCCCAAAACCCTAAACCCGAACCCTGAGCCCTGGACCCTAAACGCTAAACCTCACGGCGCGTTCACGGATTGATTCACATGTCCCCCAACAATCAAGACCCTCCGGCCTAAAAGTCCAATATTGCAGGCCCTTCTTCTACCTCATGAAACCTTCGCCAAACCCTAAACTCTAAACCGGGGGATTATGGGATATTTAAGGGCCTTGTGAGCAAAGAAAGGGTAATGAATGCCATTGTAGGGAGTGTTACACTTCAGGGCCAGCTAGCCATGTTGCAAAGTTCAAGTTATACATAACAGCACTTCTCAGACAGTGCAACTTATGTTATATTACCTTGTTATAAGATGAGTTTCCGTATCTAGGTTCAGGAATTCAATCCTTCAGTTAGGGTTTAGGGTTGCAATTTGATGCAAAGAGCACGCATCTGCACACACCATCACACACCCAGGATTGTCCTGAAAACTCGTAGCTGCCCCTCCTCAGCAGGCTCTTGGGCAGTTCTAAGGTGGAGGTCCTACCTGACTGTTTGTTGAAATGTTCAAAATCAAGGTTTATTTCAAGTACTAGCCTGTACTATAATCACAGCAGGAACATTGAGCCGTAATGCTGGTTATTATTTAGGCTTCTACATCACAAGCGTGGATCCTGTAGTCACACCGACAGCTCATTTAATTCTGATCCCTTTGTTAAGGCGCTAAGGGGGCTACATGGAGGCACAGACGGGCTGCAGACAGAGGCAGCATATTGGCATATCATATCTGTAGGCGATACTGGTGGTTATCAGCCTTGTGGCAGAGCCGAGCATTTTAGGCCCCAATAGAATAAAACCGAACTCTCCGCGCTGAACCCTTATTAAACTCAAAGGGTTTAGGGTAACCATAAACCCTAAGGACAACAAATTGCGATTGCATCTGGAGACTCGGGCGACGCGCCATACAGAAATGATTTCCAAGATTTATACAGAAACTGAGTTGCGCATGGCAGCTGTAGCAAAATTTCCAAGCCCTAAACCCTTCAAAGACGTGGAAGCCTGAACCGGAACTGCCCCAGTGTCCTCGCAGAACGGAGCCCTGAAGGCTTAAAAGCTAGCAACGAACAGCAGGCAAAAGCTTGGTCTAAGGTTTACGTGTTGTAGGTTTTAGGGTTTTAGGCTTTAGGGTTTAGGGCTTGAGGGACCGGGTCCCAATCCGGTCTATGGTTTGGGATTTGGGTCCAGCCACTTCCTACTGATCTTAAACCGCCTCTTTCTGCTTTTAGCTTCTTGCTCCCAATGCACAGGTTAACTTTGAGCAAGTGTTTCTCACAATGGGGGTACCCTTCTGGGCCCTTGCCGGGATATGTGCATGATACGAGAATTCCAAACTCAAGAATGTACAATGGTTGTTGTGAGACACGCCCTTGATTTTCTTGAAACGCAGCGTGAAGGGATGTTCAGACGTCAAACAACTGGTCAGAAAACCAAAGCAAAACAGCAGACCTCTGGAACGTAAACCTTGAATCTTAATCCCCAGACCCTAGACTCCAGACCATGTCAAACGCAAGGTCCTTTATGTGGACCCCCCCACCCAGGGACAGTGGTGATGATATTGGGTCATGTTATCTTTCTCGAGCGGTGGTCCATGTAAACCCCAACAGGGAACCAAAGCCTAATCTCTCTAAAGCCAAGCGTAAGATAAGACTGAACCAAGGCTCAACAGGGCTCAACACCGCAGGCCCTTGCGTCGGCAAGGCTCCTGGGGTTTGTAATTGTTTGGGGTTTAGGGTTTGGGGTCACGGTTTGGGGTTGAGGGTATAGGGTTTCGGATTTGGGGTTTCAGGGTTTGGGGTTCAAGGTCTTGTGGTTGTGAGTTTGAGTTGAGTTTGGGTTTCAAGTCACCTAAGGCGCAGGGTTCAGTAGACGATAATTGTATTTTTGGGGGGTCCTGAAAACAGGGTTTGGGGCAGTATGTGACAGTTACATGCTCTGCCCTAAACCCTGAACCCTAACCGTTGAGGTCAGGATTTTGGGGTAGGTTAGGCTGAGAGGTTCTTTGTGAAAAGGTTGAGGGCTCTGCCGTCCTTCATCCCACACTGAAGACTCTAAGCCCTTAACTGTGAAACCTAAGACCTAAACCTAGAGCCCAATCCTGAATCCTAAGCCCGAAACCCTGAACCATAAACCCTAAACCCTAAACCCCGAAGCCCCGAACCCCAAACCCTAGATGCCAAACTCCAACCCTCAGACTCCCGTCAGAATGCCTTTCCTCTCGAAAGGGACCATAGAGGCTAACCCTAAACCCTAAGCCCTAATTTAGGTACCTACCCTAAACTCTAAACCCTAATTTAGGTACCTACCCTAAGCTCTAAACCCTAAACCCTAATTTAGGTACGTACCCTAAACCCTAAACCCGAAACCCTAATTAGGTACCTACCCTAAACCCTAAACCCCCTGGCTAAACCCTAATTGAGGTACCTACCCTAAACCCTAAACCCTAAACCTATACGGAGCCTTGGGGGTAACCCTGAATCCTCAGAGCTATAGTCGACATGTCCCATATGGTCACGGTTTGCTTTTAGGGTTTAGGGTTTAGGGTTCAGGGTTTAGGGTTAAGGGTTTAGGTCTAAACTCTTAGTATCCCCCTTAGTAACCCCTTTCGTTGTCCCCTTTATAATCCCCTATGTAACCCCCCTTTAAGGAGTTTAGACTATAGCTCATATGGTCACGGGTTGCTGCTCGAGGTTTTTTTGAGTTTTGCCTTTTTGATGGTTTCTACGGTTTAGGTCTTTGTGGGTCTAGGCTCTTTAAGGTTTAGGGTGTTTGGGATTTAGGGTTTTTCAGAATTTAGGGTTCACTCTTTTTAGGGTATAGGGCTTCGGTAACCCTAATCTTGACCGCAGCCAGCCATTCCGCTTGTAGTATTTGAGCCCCCAAAAATGCATATCTGCGTGCTTGGACCTCTAGAGGCTGGAACCCAGCCGAACCCTAAGGGTCCAAGTACCCAATAATTGGGCACTTAGGGTTTTGGTAATAGTAATTGTAGTACAGGTTTTGGGTAGGTATATGAATATTCGGTAATTACTTGGACCCTTAGGGCAACTGAATGGCAATTCCTAAGCATTGAATACCGCTAGGGTGCTCCAACATAGCAACAGGCTTGGGTTCGGGTATACACACACACACAGCCAGCAGCTTTCCTAAACCCTAAACCCCTAAACCCCTAAATCTTGAACCCTAAGCCCTAAACCCTAATTTTCAACACCCACAAGGCCAAGGACCCATGACTTGTATAGGGTCCCTACTATGACTATGACTGGTTGGCTTTAAAAAGGCCCAAACCACTAAACCACAAAACCACAAAATCCCTAAACCCTAAACCCTAAACCCCTAATCCCTAAACCGGTAGCGAAGCACACCCTCAACCCTCCCTGAAGCTTAAGCAGCACAAGGCTCTGCTGAGCGCGATCGGGAAGATCTTCCAATGCAAAGCCTCTGACGCGGTTACTGCTGAGGAATTGAAACTGAGGTTCATGGTTAAGGGCTTAGGTTTCAGGGTTTTTGGTCACAGTCTCAGGGCTTAGGGCCTAGGATTGAGGGTTCAGAGCTCGGGGTTTGGAAAGAAGATCTTAGTGTCTAGGAGTGTTGGAGCTTTGGAACAGCCAAGGTTCTTGTGAAGCAGTCTTACATCCCACTTGAAAACCACACTTGCTGCAAAAAGGTTTTGGCCGAACAGGGGATGCTTCAGACGGCGGCTTCAGTCTCTAGGGTCGTGTGGCTGAAGCATTGTTAATCCAGGGCCCAGACAAAAGTTTAGGGGCCGCTGGGTCCCCCCACATTCCCTGTGTAAGAGCTTGGGCAAGACAAAAGCTAGCTGTCTTGAAAGCGTCACCCTGATCGGAACAATTGTCAGTACTTCCACTAGTACTTTGACCGGCGTAAAGACGAACTTGGGCTTTCTGCACAATGTGGAGCGTGTTCGTCCCTCTTGTTCCAATTTGACTGTTGTATGTTTAGGGTTTAGGGTTTAAGAAATAACTACAAAGGGCGAAGGGCCCTTGCCTCACGCTTAGCAGAATCAGGGTTGTGTGTGGTCCTGGTGATAGTTTGTTGCCCCAAAGAGCATTGGAATATGCTCTGCCACATGCTAACTTGTAACTTGCAACTTGTAGCCCTAAACCCTAAACCCTAAATCCTGAACCCTCAAAGCCCTAGCCACAAGAAAGCGCCAGATTCCTTCCATTCAATGTACTGCGGAAACAAACAGCCACAATAGCTTCCTAAACCCTAAGCCCTCAGCTGTTTGGGCAGTGTTCATGGTTTCGAGGCCCGGCTCATGAATTGTGGGGTTGAAACCTCAGAGCCCGCCCCTTCAGGCCAATAACTCTAGTGAAAGCCCCCCTCCTGTAGTTGGCCATAACTAAGTGGTGCTGGGTGTTGCCTGGGCCATGGAGAGGCAACCTTTTCAGGAGCATACCTGAACTTTGTGGTATGAATGTATCCCTCGCATTCAAGATATGGCCGGGTCTGGGTAAACGTTTCTGAGGACAAGGGCGCCCTTAAGTCTCTTTTAAGGGGCGAAGGGGAAATGCAGGGTTTTGGAGGTCTCTTTCAAGGGGCTACATATGGCCATGGTCCATGATATAGGATACCATTTACCACCCCCCTTTGGTGACGTGGCCCGGGCTTTGAGTAAGAAGGTCCACAGAAGGTTCATGGATCTTATAGGAATCTTTTGCAGGGTTTAAGAGGTTTTCAGAAGGTTTATGAAGGTCTTATAGAACTCCATACAGGGTAGAGGGTTTCTAGCGCGCTTGTAAAAGTTCAATGATAGAACACAAGGATTTCCGAGGCTTCCGAGCTCCTGCAGAAGGTTTATAAGAGGTTAAGGAGTTTTCTGGAGGCCTCATAGAGGGCTCATAAGCATTGTATAGCTTGGTTGGGGGCTTATAGAGCCTTAAACCCTAAACCCTAAACTCGTGGCCTGCGATTTGAGAGAGGGTCTCCCCTCTTTACGGAGACTCCATAGTTCTTTGGGCCTTTCAACCCTGAACCCTAAACCCTCAACCCTGGAACTTTTGACCGTAGCTGATGGGTGCTTATATGGGGGGTTAGGGTTTAGGGTTTGAGGTCCTGGGGACCGCCTAGGTATATAGACGGTGTATAACCGTTGGTGGAGCAAATCTTGCACAACTCTAATGCTCCGCTAAAACTCTATACCTTAGGTGGACCCCCCACCCAGTAATAGTGACTATAATGGATAATAGGGATCATATTAGGGTCCTCTTATATTCCTATTATACTACTATTCAGAGGTGGGGGCCCTCCTAATCTATACCCCGCACTCCCCTTGTAAAACGGCAGTGGCAGTGTGAGAGGCCTATCGGGACAGATGACCAAAATCTTGCAGCCACTCAATTTGTCTGGCTTCGCATTCATATACCCCCTCCCCTCCGATTGATCTATCTGCGTTCTTTGGGGGGCTAGAATAATAATGCCCAACAAGCAGGTTTTAACATCTAATTCTCTGGAATCAAGTCAGATCTAATTCAAATTGTTGTCCCAAAAATAGACATGTTCCGGGAATTTTCCAATTTTGGGTGCGGCGGGATCTAATAATTGTGGGTGGAGTCCCTAATGAAGTCAACTTTAGCGGGGCTTGTCCAGTTCATGATATTACTTTTTAGCGTAGCAGTAGTGCAGGAGTTCCTCTATCAACTGAATCACTATATGAGCTAGAGTCTAAACTCCTAGTATCCCCCTTAACAGCCCCTATAGCTCCCTATATGATCCCCTATATAACCTCCCTTTAAGGCGTTTAGACTGAAGCTCATATATGGGGTATATAGTTATGATGCGAGTTGGGCTTCCTCAACTCTACACCCCTAAACCCCTTACCCCCTAAACCCTAAACCTAACAACCCTTGAGCCTTCTGGCCAGATCTTCACGTCACGTATGAGTCCAATGAATCCACGTTCGTGCCACTGGGGATTCCTGTACCGTCGGGGGCTTCATGGGGCTTAATAACTAATAGGGTTTAGGGATTACTTATTACTGGGTCATTTTGCCGGCGTTTTTATGGATGTACAGGGTTTTCTGGGTTTAGGATCTCGGGCTTGGGGTTCATGGGGCTAAGTAACTACTGTAACACCCAGCGTTTTTACCCTACATATAACTGTGTCAACTGAGGTAACCGCTATAAGTTCTGGTCATCACCCCCTGAACCCTGAACCTATGAAACTTGAAGTTGCATTTAGGGGTCTCGGGGCTTAGGGCTTGGGTTCAGGGTGTAGGGTCTTGGGGCTTAAGGGCTCTAGGGTTTAGGGGTGCAGGGGCTTAGGGCTATAGGGTTAGGGAATCTGGTTTAGTGGTTTGGGCATTTTGCAAAACTTTGGCCTTTTCCCACGAATACGCCCCTGGAGAATGTATAGGCGGGACTCCCAAGCATGGATTCCTGATTCTGGAAACCTCCATTTGTAGCTACGATCCATATTTCCTATATAACATGTAATGGACAGGGGACTATATTATGAACTATAGAGGGGCTATACTACACTACGAGAGGACCCCTATGTCCACTGTTAAGGGTCTCTTAATACCGGCAATCTCGGCCTCCCTCCGTCTTGAAAACTAGCATATCGGGTTTCTTATGCTTGCATGCAAATCTGGCAGCCTTAAAACTTACCTGGAGTATAAGACTTGAGAATTCCTTCACAGATTTAGATGAGTTCATAACCCTACTCGTTCCGAATCCTACCTATAGTTTGGGCAACTTACAGAAGGAAGGCCTGCTAATGGGAAGTTAAGCCACAAATACATGCAGATACGTATAATTAAATGCAGTTACATACTTAGTTTTATGAACCTCAAAGTAAACCCTAAGCCCTTGTTGGTCTGAGCTCCGTCCTGCCAACCTCTAAAGGTCCGTCGTATGGGCTGAAGTCTCCATCGATCTTCTTCTGAACCCCTTTTTCAAGGTCACCGTCACGATACCTCGCATCACGTGCCCATGCTTGCAGGTGCTTAAGGGAGAGTCGGGAAGTGGATCCCTATTCAAATCCAAGCCCTTACAATGGCACTTATATGTTCCATAAACCCCTCGAGCACCAGAAAGTCTTAGGAAACTCTGAGGCTCCAAGGCAGATTGCGGGTTGAAGATCTAGGGTTTGGGGTTTGGGTTTGGGGGGCTACCTGGAAATGAATGGATGGGGATGTCCCTTCCTTCAGTTATATATCATTACAAGTAGCAAGCAACAACTGCAGAGGCGGCCAGAGAAGCCCCTAAACCCTAAAACCTAAACCCTACATAGTAGTTTCCATTCTCGTTTCTATTCTCCCTATATAACCCCAATATATATATGGAGAATAATCCCTATATAACCCCTATATACCCTCTGACGTACTGTTCATGGAGGAAACCTTGCACCACTTAGGGTCCCTTATATAAGTCCTGGACTGGAAACCAGAGTGCAGCCCTCACACGTCTCTTTCCTTGCTCTCTTTCTTGGGCTTATATATCGGGGTTATATAGGGTTTAGGGTTTAGGGCTTGGGCTTATCTATAGGGTTATATTGGGGTTACATGAGAATTCTATTGGGGTGATATATAGGGGTTAGACATGGGATTATATTGGTGGTTATATAGTTCCAGGCACAAGGGGTCAAAGAGGCTTTGTATGAGTGCTTCAAAAGAGCTTCCTTGTCCGTGGTCTGCACCCCAACAGCCGAGGCGGGCGCACGATAGCGTTTGCAACGAACCTTTTTATAAGGCCATCTAATCTAGCGCAACTTCACGTACATATATAACCCCGGTTATAAATAATTGCAAAATCTCATGGATCCCTATGTCTTGAGGGTGAATCTACCGGGTAGTCGCGTGAAACCCTAAACCCCGAAACGTTTGGGTGCACCTACACGCCTTTTCTCTACCCTTTTGGATTACACTCACATAGAGGGGTTTCCCAAAATCAGGGGTACCCTTCTGGGGGTTCCAATAATAAGGACCCACGCATGACTTCATTGTAATATAACACCTTTATTCACAAGGCTTAAAGTCATTCGGGTCATGCAGGTTTCCATATCAGCCACATTGCTAGCCCGTAAGACTTCACCCTCAGCCCTGGATCTACACCCTGAGAGTCCTTAAGTACAAACTCTGACATCCTGCTTGGAGGGTCTGGGGGACTAAGCAAGTATGGCCACATAGGGTCTAGTGTTTAGGTCTACTCATAAACATAACTAAGCCCAGTTGTCAGCATTATCATGTATTATGAACCTACTTAGTTACTTGCTAGGTCCCCCGAACCCTTAGCCCGAAATCCTGCGTAACCACATACCCTAGACGCTAAACTTACGAATCAACCATGCAGGGGTGCAGTCTCAGCGTTTGAGTTGACGCTTCAAGATACAGGCAGAGGTGAACCCACTCGCGAACGGTAGGTAGCCTTCAGCTCAAGTCTGGCTTTGGGATTTAGGCTTGGCAGTTTAGGGTTACTTGAAAAGCTGGGTTGCTGTTAAGATATTTAAGTTAAGTTGCTGTAATGGGCATATATATATATATGGTCACCCC
>CAJNIZ010045366.1:15351-30300 GCA_905231905.1 Symbiodinium pilosum
GATGTAGTTTCTTGGAAGGTCACCAGCAGAGACGCTTGCGCCGCCCTTGAAGGCACAAGTGCAGTTCGTTAGCGGAAAAGAAGTGTGAGCCTGAGCTTGCCAGTGGCAAGCTCACTTAGCTTGTCACATATACTATATGGCCAGGAGGTTGGTGGAGGGTGCAGGCTGATAGGTGGGCATTTTGAGGAGATGTGTGCGGTTGTCAAAATTAGGGTCCCTTTTGGATCCCTATCCCAGAGGGTCCACATATACAACCATTCGGGAATTGGGACCCATAATTCCTTCTATAGTATGGTATTTTGGGGCCTAATTCCCTAATGGTTGTATATGTGGACCCTCTGGGTATTACAATACGGCACCTACTATTTAGGGTACCCACAAAGGGACCATAATTTTGACAACCACCCATGTGTGCTCGAAATGGGGGGTTGAACTTGGAGAAAGGTGAATCTCTAAGCCACGTGAGAGGGCCTAGCAGCACTGTCCATGTGCCTCATGGTGGGAATTTCATATTGCAATGACGTCATGCAGTTAAATACGCAAAATCAAAACCAAGGGAATTTTCAATTTTCAGGAAAGGGGATGGAGAAGGAGGGCGGATTGTGCAACCGTCATATATGGGCCGGTTTCAGGCCGTTTCGCAGAAAAGCTGTCGCCAAGCTAGCGTCACATAGGGGATTTGCCTGATCCCTTTACAATCTTGGACTTTGTGCTCCACTTAGGGTTGCTGGAATTTGTTGTCTACCTACTGGCGCTTCAGGCCCCCAAAGTCATGCTCTGAGTGGTTTTGGGTGCCTAAAACCATGAGATTTCAACACTTGGACCCTTGAACCCCAAATATCCCTCTCTCCCTGTAGATGCACATATATGCCCGCATAACTTTTTGAAAGGTCCGATTCTTTGTCTGCTTGGGCCGCCAAGGTGGCACTACACCGAAGCAGGGGGCAACTCCAAGGAAAGTCATTCCTCATGGTTTAGGGTCTGAGGCTTAGGGGTTTGGGATGACTTTTTAAGTTTTAGGGTTGAGGTTGTAAGGTTGAGTTGCTATCAAGGGCTACTGAGGAACTCGAGTTCGACCAGAATATGGGGGTTTCTCAAAATGCGGAGGACACCAAGGGATGTATATAGTGGTTATACATTTATACATTATAAGGGGACGATGGCGGCCCTTATCGGGGACTATATAACGTGTATTTGAGGAAGCTCATATAAACACATGGGGGATTGTCAAAATTATGGTCCCTTTTTTGGGTCCCTTAAATTAGGCCCCGTATTAGGCCCCGTATTATAATAGGGACCCAAGAAGGGACCATAATTTTGACAATCCCCCACATCTTAAACATCTGTCTAACGGTAGTTGAGCTTAAGTTCCTTAACAACAAACCAGGAAAATCAGGCACTTTTCTTGGCTACATCATGTCCAGGAATCAGGCAGTTGGAACCCCTGCATGTACTTCGGCGTTTGCACGCATTGGGCCACAAAAGCAAGCACTAAGCCCTTTGATTTTCCAAAACTGGCCTCCCGCTTTAGGCCCAGATATCTGGTACCATAAAGGGTAGGGCTTGATAGCTGGTATCTGGCGAGCGTATGTAGGGTTCTTTTTGGAATTGGTGTCCAGATAGGGAGACCACAAATAGAACCATGAATCGCAGTGCCACACTATCAGTAACGTAATGGAAAACTTCTGAAACATGCAGCTAGATTAACAACCCCGGCAAAAAACTGGGCTTCTAAGCTCATAAATGATACCTAGTCTGGGCCCTAAACTCCCTAAACCCTGAACCGCAAATTGGGCTATTTGTTAGGTCAATCCCCCCCTGTAGTCATGGCTCCCTAATATGGAGTTGATACGGCCGTAATGTACCTACAATAGTCCCTTGTGGTACCTATTACTGGGTGGGGGATTGACCGAAGCTATTTGGATGCCAAACCCTAAACCCTAAACCTTCCAAGGTTAATGAACAGACACCTCCTATGCGGATCTCCACGCCCGTTGCGCAGCCATGCTGAGAGACGAGGCTGCCTGTCATTAATTTACCCTACTTAGAGGTTAGGGTTTAGGGCTGTTGATACTAAAAATCCTGCATGACCTTAGTATACTATAGTACCAAAATTCCAAGGTATAAGGTAATCAGGGTCATGCAGGGGTTTTAGTATCCAGCGTAGGGGTCCAATATTGGGGTGCATTCGGGACCTAAAGCACCACCGTCTGGGCACTCGGACCCTCAGATTTACTTAGCGCATTTCCCTTACTCAAGCTTCTTCCTTAAAACCGCCGGGGTCTCCTTCATACCAGGATATGAAAATCGACGCAAACTCTTGTCCTCCAGACAGGAAAAGATGAAAAGCAGCCATGATGTTTTTTGCAGCTTGACTGGGTTGCTGCGAAGGAAGTTAACTTCAGTTTTCATGAACCGGTTAAGAGACGAAAAAGAAAAATCCTGCGTGCTCTGCAATTCATGTTTAACTTCCACCCTAAACCCTACACCCCCTAGCTGAAGTTGGTCTGCTCCAAGTGTAAGGCTGTAGGCTCTTTGTGAAGTATGTGGGCCTTTCAGGGTGTAAGGTTTAGCGTTTTGGGTTTTCCGGATGACCATATGCGGTCTTCAGAAAACATGGGGTCTTGGCCCAGGTCTGCTGCACAAGTTCCTTGACCATACTTGAAGGTTCATGACAAATGAACCCCAAACACTAAATCCTAAACCCTAAATCCTGAACCCTAAGCCCTAAACTCTCCACTGATTAATTCCTGTAAGCTCCTAGGCCAGCAGGCCAAAGTTCAAGCCTTCATTCCAAACCCTTGCCAGGACCTCCATTCTAGTACCTTCAGGGGATCCTGCTGATGACCCTGCTAAAAAAAAAAAACGATCCGATCATCCAACAAAGGACTAAGCTTCGGGTTTGTTAGTTTAGGGTTTAAGGTTTGGGGTTATATTGGTTAACCTGCGCCAAAACCAGGACACGCCCCTAGGCAGAAATACAAAACCGTAGAACACTGCCGCATTAAATCTCGAAGTCCTAGTCCCAACCCTAAACCCGCTACCCTGGACCCCTGAAGTCTACATCCTAAGTATTAAGTCCTAAGTCCTAAGCCCTAATCCCTAATCCTTGAACGCTAAACCTTTCCACACCTTCGTAGTCCAGCTGTGGCCAGTCCATCGCGTAGAAAGTCACTTCCATTGCAAAGTCACTGTGGCGCTGCGGCGAGATTCTCCACGGTGGGTCTGCCTGTGAGACTTTAAAGCTTAGAGTCTAGGGTTTTAGAGTTTAGGGTTTTGAGTTTGAGTGTTTTTCTTCTTACGGTTTAGGGTTTTGAGTTTTGGAGTTTTGGAGTTTTGGCATTTTAGGGTTGGGGGTTTAAAGTTTTGTGGCTCAGGCTCTATACTCGGAGGGTTAGGGGGAATTAGTAGGTAGGTTCATACTGGGGATAATGAGATTCTCATATGGCTTATAGATATACTTGCTACGCCCCGTCGCCCTCCAAGGAGACCCTTTGCCGTAATCCCCGAAAACAGCTCCAAACCGTGAGCCTGAAATTCCCGCCCAGTCCGTGCCCACCCATTGCCTAAGGGTCCAAGGACCCAAATAATAGGGTTTTAGGGCCCAAATACCATTAATATTATAGTATTTAGGCCCTAAAGCCCTATTATTTGGGTGCTTGGACCCTTAGGGATTGCTAGGGTGGTCAGACACTAAAGATACATGTCAGCCTTTACACCAGTACTGGGCAAGACAACTTGCGAGTGGGAAGTGAGAAGATCTTCTTGAGGTGGGAATCGATGGCGTAACCCTAACCCCTAACAGTAAATAGTTTGGGTGGAAGCCCGTGATGTCTCACGCCGGGTGGGAAGTTTAAAGAAACCCCAATTTCGATGGTCTAATAGGCTCGCTGGGCTCAGGACGTGCCGCCACCCAGAGACCCCTGAGAGCCTAATCCATCCCTAAATCCCCATCCCTAAACCCTAAGTCCTAATGCCCTAAACCCTAATCCCTAAACCATAATCCCTAGCCTAAGTCCTAATGCCCTAAACCCTAAAGCGTAGAATTTAAGGCTAAGGGCTCCTGGCTGAGGCTTCAGAGGTCTGGGGGTAGGACGTTGACTGGATCTGTGGCTTAATTGAAGAGCCGAGTCTTAAAGCCAGAGCCCTAAACCCTAGACCCTAACCCTAAACCCCTAAACCCTAAGTGTAGAGGCCCTGAATAAGTTCAGTAGGGTTTCGGTTTACGGATTGGGGCTCAGGCTTCAGGGACCCAAAGCACCCTCAGTGCCTATGTGTGGCATACTGACCTAAACCGTATTATTCTTAACTCCTAGTATGAAAACCCTACAGTGTGCCATATGAGCCACAGACTTCACTCCTATACTCCCCCCTAAACACCCCTATAATAATCCCCTATATGATCCCAAATAATCCACCTTTAAGGAGTTTAGACTGTAGCTCATACAGATACTTAGGCTCCTCTGAAGGATTAGGGCTTAGGGCTTAGAACGGTTCAGGAAAGGTTTCAAATCTGAAGAGCTTCACATGAGGGGAAATTGGGTCATGGGACCCAGCAAGGTTTTCGTGTTTGGGTTTAGGTTCAGGGACGCCTGAGGAAGGATCGGTATGTTCAACATTTCCCTACATAAATCTTAGACCCTACCCTTGAGTCCTTATCCCTGCACCATAAAAAACTGAACTCCAAGCCTGAGACCCTAACCCAGGCAGCCAGATAACTCAAAGTAGGAACTATTTGTGGACTTTAGGACCCAAAGCTGGTAGGATGTATGGGTTTAGATGCTGAGGATAAACCCCTCGAAACCTAAATTAAACCGCGACCCTAAACCCTCTAAACCCTCAGCTCTGATCAAGTCGCATGAGCAGGAGACCGGATTCCTCGTGGGAAGATCAACGTTCCATCGACCAGGCCTTAGGGTTAGGGTCCAGGGTTTCGGGCGTTTGCTGGTGGAGCCAGGGAAGCTTTGGAGGCCCTATTATTCGTAATAGTGAAAATTGAATTCTTGTGGCATTATTGGTAGTATATAAAGACTATGGTAACAAGAACTAGACCCTAAACCCTAAACCACGTTCAAGACTTGATTTTCCAGCCTACCCTTGGCAGAGTTTCCGCGGGTGGGACGGTGGATTTTGCTTTGAGGTTTTTTTTGATTGCTAGGGTTTAGGGTTTAGGGTTCCGGATTTGGGTTGCCGTTCAGGGGCCCCTTACCACGATATGTCCATGTGGCAATTCTTGCTGTTTCCATATACTCGTGATATTTACGATAATTTGTTTTACAGCAGCCCAGTTTCGGGGTGCCATCAACCCTAAAAACAACAAATCACCCTTCTCCCTAAACTCTAAACCCTAAACCCTTTCTCCCTAAACCCTAAACCCTCAATCTTCAACCCCTAAACCTCTAAACCCAAGGTAGTCTATAGTCTAAACTCCTAGTATCCCCGTAAATGACCCCCATAGTAGTATCCTATAGAAACCCCCTTTAAGGAGTTTAGACTATGGCTCATGTAAACCCCCCAGGCTGAGGTTGCGACGCACACCACCGTGTAGCTGAAGAGGGAGCCCAGTGTCCGGGTCAGTCTGCGCGGACGAACAAGGTAGGGTCTAGGGTCTAAGGTTTAGGGTTTAGGATCTAGGGTCTTGGGTTTAGGGTTTAGGATCTTAGGGGAGCTTTGGGGTTGAAGGTTCCGGGTTGCTTAAAGTATAGGGTTCAATGTTGAGGATTTTAGGGTTGTTTACGTTTAGGCTTTGGGGTAGAGGGTTTTCATGTTAGGAGTGAGGACTTTACGTCTGAGGGTTTAGAGTTCTAGCGCTCAAAGGCTTAGGGTTTAGAGTTTGTTGCTTCTGCTGCGGGTTTTGGGAGTTCAGGACTTACCAGGGGCGTGCGATTATTTCGGGTGTGCGAAGGATACCCCTGAATCTAAGCTGTAGTAAGAGCCCGTGCATTCTAAGGCTTGAGGCATTTCGGGGATGAGGGTTTAAGGCCACTTTTATAATGGCCAGAATAGTCGGCCGTTTCCATACTTGAGGGGGCCCAATATAGGACCCGATTTATTGCAATCTCGTAATTTTTGGGACTCCACAAAATCGACCGAATATTGTTGAAAATCCTATAGGTCCCAATGTGTGCCTAGATAAGCCCTATACATTCCCCTTCCCCGTTGCAAACCATCGAGCTATCATTTCTAACAAGAGGATACCTGCTGCGCGTCCACCGCAAGGATTGTGCAGCGACGATTATAATAGTTTAGGGGCTACATTGCTCCTCCAATGTCTGAAAACTGTTCTCTAATTCCAGAACAGCGCCCATGAAGCCCTCCATCCTCTATTTGCCTGTTTAAAAAGATCTCCAGAAACTGAAGTTACGCCAATTTGGGACAATAACATATTCGCGAGCTCGGGTGAGGTCCCTAAGCCCTCTACCTTATGAGGACACTCCCACCATGTAATAGTGGTATAATAAGAATATAAGAGGACCCTAATACAATCCCTATTGTCTCTTATAGTCACTACTACTGGGTGGGGGGTCCACCTAACCTATACCCGTTGTAATTGGCCCAGCGCGGTTTGAAACCCTAAACCCTAAACCCTAAACCCTAAAGGGTCGAAAATCCGCCTCCTGCAGCTCATGTGCATTGGGGCGTACTTTGACCAACACCTCGTCATCATCCTCAGGAAGGCTTGGGGGGCTCAAAGAAACTAAGGGTTTCCTTGGGGGGTTCCTATAAAAAGGACTATGGTATAGTTGGGGGATTCCCAAAATTAGGGGTACCTTATTGGGGGTCCCAGTATAAAGGACTATAACATATTGGTGTCTATCTTGGGGCTCCCCCTGTTTGGGATGAAAGAGCTTAGGAAGTACACCTGAGTACTATTTAGGCTTTTATGGGTTTAGGGTCTAGGGCTTTGATGGTGGCTCGCAATGTTTTGGTGGCCAAACCATGCAAGAACTTCCCCTTTTTTGAACTAACAAGAACCTTCGTCAATGCCCTAAACCCTAAACACTCAACCCTGAACCCTCAACCTAAAACCTGGGGCACCCTAAACTCTGCCAGCTTTAGGGTTTAGGGGTTACTTGGGGTGTAGGGTTGAAGGTTTAGGGGAAGGCGTGATAAAGCAACTCTGAAAGCCTCAGTACCCAAATGTTGAGGCTTTGGGTGCGAAAACTCATTTGGGGCATCGTCGAAACTCCTAGTATCCCCCTTAATAAGCCCTACAATACTCCCCTATAATAACCCCCAATATAACCCTTTCTAAGGAGTTTAGACTGCAGCTCACTTGGGGCCTACAACCCCACTATGGGGGTACTTGATCCCATCAGGCAAGTACATCCAGCCCCATAATTATGAAGATGGTCCACTGTCGTACCAGTACAGCTTAAGAGAATGCTAATTACTCGCGGGGGAGGGGTTACTCAGGAAGGGGGGTTTCAAAGGTAACCCTTCAGCCGTGCCCACCTCTCCTTCAAGACTTCTCCAATGTCTTTCTGCGGGGAAAGAAGAAGAAATTCTGGCCTCACTCGGGGCTTCTAATGTAAGATAGGAATTAGCCCTAAGGGTCCAAGGACCCAAATAAGAGGGTTTTAGGGCCCAAGTACCATTAATATTATAGTATCTGGGCCCTAAAGCCCTACTAGTTGGGTCCTTGGACCCTTAGGGTAGGATTTTTCTGAGGCCCAACAATACGTGTACCACTGGCCACGAAACCAAGAGGAGCTAAACCGGCTATCAGTGTTCATACTTTTGAGGCTCAGGTAGGGCATGAGGTTTAAGGCTAAAGGCCAGGTTCAGGAGCCGGGAAAATCCTAAACCCTAAATACCATTCATAGACTTCTACACTCCTTCAGTCTGCTTTTAGAAGCATCGTGAACTTCCTGGATGCCGAGTGGACCCTAAACCCTACACCCTGTTAAGAGGGTTTAGGGCTTAGGGCAAATAAGTCCCTGGGTCCGGGCCTAGGGACCTCGAACCCTAAACCCTAAAACCCTAAACCCTATAGACCCTGAAACCCAAAATTCTGCACCATCAGGGGTTGAGGGCTCAGGGTACTGAGAGTTAAGCTGCGCAAGTTACGGGTGCCTTAGGTGAACCTCCCACCCCGTTATAGTGATTATAAGGGATAGTGAGAATTGTATTGGGTCCTCTTAAGTCATATGAGCTATATTCTTAACTCCTTAAAGGGGGTTACGTGGGGGTTATCCAGGGACCTACAAGGAGTTTAGACTATGGCTCATATAGTCCTATTATGGCACTATTACAGGGAGAGGGGTCCACCTGAGGGATGCAAGCTCGAAAGCCCATGTATTCCTATTACTATGACAGAGGTTTAGGGTTTAGCGTTTTAGGATTTTTGGTTTTAGGGTTTAGGGTTTTCCATTACCATTAAATCATCACCACTACTACTGCTACTGCCGAAGGAGGAGATATGACACCGCTTAGGGTCCGTTTACTTCCTTGGTTTCAAGGAGTTATGGGATTTCGGGTGGTGCAAGATTACTACCATGAAGAATCGTACTGAGATGAAAAAATGCATGATGCAAGGAAAGATGTTCCTGATCCAGCGGACTTAGCATTGATACTAGAAACCCCGCATGACCTCACAGAACAATAATCGAATTACCAAGGTATAAGGTACTTAGGGCTAGGTTGCCCAGTAAGCCCTTAACAATGCAGTATACGACGCCGCCACGCTCTAATAATGAGGGAACAAAGTTTCCTCCTGAACAGCTTTAATTAGCAGACCACAAAGTAGAAAAGGAAAATGTGTGTTACTGGGGTACCTAGAGAGTCGAAGCCCTAAACCCTCAACCCTAAACCGCGTGGCTACTACAAGCCGTTCAGAGCTTAAGGTCGCCAGGATTCGGGTTTAGGGTTGAGGATTTAGGGCTTAGTTTTGGGGCCAGGATAAGGTCTTGGCGGTCCATCAATGATAACAGGATTTTTGGTAATAATAGGAATATAACAGGACCCTATTATAATCCTAATTATCCCTTATAGTCACTATTACTGGGTGGGGGGTCCACCTAACATAAACTATCAACGTTATGATGTAACCCCTCGGCCAGGGGCTCCAAAGCCACCAAACCCAAAGGGAACTTCCAGGTGAGTGTACAGCTTCTATGGGGGGAAACTACGAACCAGAAAATTTGACTTCAGGATTCGTGGGACCCAGTGCCTACTTTTAATGGGGGTATAAGCCTACTTATGCTTGGGGTAGCCCATGTCAGTTCTGTTAGGATGTTAGGATTGTGAGTAAGATTCTAACCTCAACTACACGTAGCTACTAGTACAGTCCCTGAGGCTTCATGTACCCAACTATTCTTAGCCCACATTACCCCAGGAAGAAAAAAGGATCCTTTTTTCAGAAATAAATGGAATCCCACACCCCAAAAAGTATAAAGGATCCCTAACATTGATCCAGTATTAGGGTCGTAGGTCTTATGCAGTATGCTCTGCAGGCTTGTTGGACCCTCCAGTCGCGTGTTCGCGCGCG
Organism: Symbiodinium pilosum; assembly: GCA_905231905.1. NCBI lineage: Eukaryota > Dinophyceae > Suessiales > Symbiodiniaceae > Symbiodinium > Symbiodinium pilosum. The sequence continues at coordinate 24,842 of CAJNIZ010045366.1, forward strand.
GCTGGAAGGTGTTTCAGGAATGCAGAAGTGCTGGCACGCGCACTATGTTTAGTCATTTTGTTTTCTGAAGGCCTCAAAATTAATTGCGGTCATATCATGTTGTGCATATGGCCATTTGCATACGGGAAGCAAGAGCATGCATGCTCGAAAGATCATAACGCCCATGTTCAACTGCATATGGGAAGAAAAAGCATCCACGCCGAGACCATAACAACGTTCATGCTCAAACACATACAGGGCACCAGAGCATCCATACCCAAAGGATAATAACGTCCATGTTCAACTGAAAATCCGCACTCTTTGGCCGCTGCTCTCAGGGCCGGTATATGATTAGGCTGCAACTCATGACACGGAAGCAATATCATTGACACAATGCGCATTGTGATGATAGAGGTGCTCGCGCGACTCTCGCTTGATCAAAAAAATGTCAGAAATAACTTATCAAGTGCTGGATAAGACTGATTTCAGATCACATCTGGATCCACAAGAGAACCGATGATGTAGCCATGCTACATGTAGCCAATTACAGCTGATCATCGGGAACGTAATCGCCATCACATCCTATTGAACAATGCAGGCCTGGTATACTGAAGATGCTCCCAACCCCAGACCCCTGGGAAGATCTAAAAATTAGATCCCCTATATAAAGCCATAATAGCCCCTATGATTCCCCAACTTCTTCTAGGGGCTCAATCTTTCAGATCCCTTTGGGGGTCTGGGACAGTTACTCTAGGGATGTAGCACCTCCTTCCCTGTTGAGCATGTTCGGCATAAGTGCCTTCAAGTCTGGACTCATAAGCCAGGGCATGTGCCCTTGCTGTACTCTGGCTGCATACAAGCACAACAGCTGCCGTACCTTCCAAAGTGAAGACAGTAGAATTCATTGGCAGGGCCAGAGTGAATGGGCGTTTGTGAACGCGCGCCTGGGGCACTGCTGGAGCCAAAGCCGTCAAAAATTGCGCGCTTGGACCCAGAGGAAGTACTAACCAAAAAGTTGGAATATGGAAACAGGATGATTTATGCTGGCATTCTGTCTTTGGTCTCGGTTCTGGGTTTGGAAGATGAAGTTTTCCAACATGCCGGGCTGCCACTGTAAAACCCCAAACGGCAAACCACTAAACCCTAAACCCCTACACCCCAAACCGCTAAACCCTCCAAAGCCTAAGCCCTAAACATACTAAACCCTAAACCCTAAACTCTAACCCCCTAAACCCTAAATCCTAAACCCTCCAACCAGATTATTGCCTTCCTGGCCTCTCCAAGAATAGGCTCACGCGCTGTCCAGGAAGCTGGCACCGGATCTTGTCCATCAGCGCCTTGCTTAAGGGTTTAGGGTTTTAGGGTTTTAGGGGTTTTAGGGTTTAGGGTTTTAGGGTTTAGGGTTTAGGGTTTAGGGTCTAGGGTTTAGGGTTTTAGGGTTTTAGGGTTTAGGATTTAGGTTTTATGGCTTAGGTTGGGTACTGCCCCCCCCCTCCCCCCCAGCAACAGTCGATTTTAGGGGTCTTATTAAGGGCTATCTATTACCATACTATAAATCATCCAGCTGTTAGTGAGGGGGTGGGGGGGCAGTACTGAAGGCTTAGGATTACTTCCTGGGGATTTGACTAGTCTATAAGGAATCAGAAAAACATTATCCACTAGACTTAGCCCGCATTACCCTAGGAAACAAAGAATCCTTTGTGCATAAAAAGAAGGAATCCCAGAGCCCCCCAAAAGTATACAGGATCCCTACCGTTGATCCACTATGTAATCCCTATACAATGTATTCCCTTATGCCCTCCAGTAGGATAATGGTTTAGGGACTGTCCAGGGACTCGCGGCCAAGAGTTTATAGGGTTTAGGGTTGAGGGTTTAGGTGTACCTGAGCCCCAAAAGGAGGCAAAGTAATAGCCCAAAAAACCCTAGAAATAGCCCTAAACCCCAAACCCTAAACATTAAAGAATTCTACATACTTCTGGGGTTCAGGTAGGAGTCTAGGGTTAGGGCCTAGGATTTGGGCAGGCCGAGGGTGTAGGGTGGTTTAGGGTTTAGGGTCTACTGGGAGGCCCATGGGACTTAGTAACTACTTATACCTGGGCGTATAACCCTACTTATAACACCCCTAAATAGCCTTATAGGGGTTACCCGAAGTATAAGGAGGGTTATAATCCCATTTATAAGTAGTTATTAAGTCCCATGGGCCTCCAAGTAGGGTATTTACCAGATTGGACAGTGATTCTGTGGTATGACAGATGACCGTAAGCTTTACAGTGTTAGTTCAAAATGCCTGTCCCCAAAATGGCCACAATGTAGGTTTCCCGTTTGGCTAAAACCCCCTTTTAAGGAAGTGTATTCCCGATGGTCCCTTCTTTACAAGGACCTTTAGAACAACCCCCCGACCCTAAACCCTAAACCCTCAAGCCCATATAAACTTACCATTACTTAGGGTACCCTAATTACCTTAACTATAAGATTTCCACAGTTTAAGCTCAAGATGACACCCCCCAAACCCTAAGTAATGGTAATACACCCTACACTAAATCCTAACCAATATACAAGGGTTTTATGGTTCAGGGGTACCTATCTATTCCTATGTATCCCAAATACTCCCCCACCCCCCCCCCCTATATTCAGATGCGACCGCCCATTACGCCATTGCCGTGTGTCAGAGGTACGGATAATTCAAAGTAGATTTCGTTTAGATGTTCTCTACTCCCTGATGAAGCCTTACCCAAGAAACAACAAGGTATATGAAATGAAGGATATGCCTCATTCTAAATAAGCTTCACATTCTTTGATATATGCACATTTCTGACTTGTGAACACATTACGAAGACTCTATACAAAGAAACAAGAAGAAGCAAACAAACACAAGGAGGTGCTTAATAGTAAGCAAATTCCTTCAAGTTCTGTCATCGACATTCCCTATACAAGCAAAGCCTGCTTTAGGGGCCAATATGGGGGAAGGAATTAACGCTCTTCAAATTCACAAGGAGTTCTACCGATACTGGAATACCCGGAATTTTTAGCGGACCTTTGCTCTCATGCAAAGTAAAACAAAACAGCTTGTTCTTCTTTGCGCTTTGCGGGCTAGGACGTAAAGGGGTCCGCATACATCCCTAACTACGTGTGCCACATGTTAGGTCCTAGTTGTCCAGGATATTGCTCGGACTATGTAAAGCCCCTCTTCCAGTTCAATTAGACAGGAGACCTCAATCCTGAAAGCCTGCATGCCAATTTTTCGATCCGATCCCCGTACATATGCACTTCTTATTGAACTTACCTAGAACCGCTATCAGAATCCTGGATTCCTGGTTGTCAATCTCGCCCCGGCCCACAAGACCCTTTCTGTAAAAAGACAGGATACTAGAATGCTGGAATCCGGCTTTTAGAGATCTAGTCCAGCTCCGTTTACATCCTTGATAAGCTTAATCAAAGAATTAGACCGGATAGCGAAATCTCGGAATGTTAAATTTCAGGTTTTTCGATTTGGTACGAATACTAAATGAACTACAGCCAATATTTCCCCAGATAATGAATGGACATGGGTTCCATCTTCGGCACTGTATCATGGGCTATACTAAACTGTAAGAGGGACCCCCCCCTTATGCCCACTCTTGATGCTCCCTTGGTAAGCCTAATATCGACAGTAACTCATATAATTTCTGTTCAACAGTTTCGAGCTGGTCACAGCTCCTCTAACCCCCTTAATATTCTACGATTAGGTCTGATGAGACCGAATATCGAAATGCTGGATTCCTGCTTGTCGAGCTGGTCCTGGTCCATATGATGCGCTACTCAATTCTAAAGGCTATAAAACCTTGACAAATTAAACAGTTCTGGAGAGATGCCATCCACATTTTCTAGGACTGTGCAGCACTTTTGAAGAGTAAAGAGCTAAAAGTGCTGCACGGTCCCGTAGAACGTGTTTTATGCAAGCTCTTTAGATCTGAGCCATAAACCCTAAATCCTAACCCCTAAGCTACAATGTTTAGAGACAGTGCAGCAAGTTCTCCAGGATTCCTTTTCAGGGTTCAGGGTTGAGGCATTAGGGAAGGTTCAAGAGCTGAATGTGCAGGTGGCGTCCCCAGGGTTTTAAGGGGAGAGTGCCGCACGTTCAGTCTCCAGTGTATCCTCTTTTTTTTGGGGGTGGGGTTCTGCGCATTCTTTGGCTTACAAGCTGAAATCAACACGCAGGTGCCTGCAGTGTTCCAGGGGGGCGTTGGGGGATGCCATCCATGTTCATATTATACATTATACATCTCTCCCCATATACACATACCGCTATATGTGGTAGGATCACTCAGCAATTCTTCCAGCAACCCTATATGCTTTCACCAACAAGCACTAAAACAAAACCTACCTCATGTATCCCTATAATCGCCTCCCCTAAACCCTAAAGCCTAAACCCCCCAAAAACGAGCCCAGTGACGAGCACCGTTTCTCCCGCATTTACTTCGACAGGCTCAAGCCTCAGCAATGTCCCGGGTTCCCAGGTTGCCCTATACCCCATAGTCAAGGAAGTCTACATGCGATGGTCCTAAACCCAAAGACGTAAGCGCTAATCGGGGCTGCCTAGATAGACCCCAACGTACCGTGATCCTTACTTGTTACCAGGATGCTCAACAACCCCCGCCCAACTTTTCGGAGTTCTCATAAGAGGCCATATGTAGCACGTACTCAAAAAGTCGACGGTTACCCTACTGGACATACAAACTAGCCGTTGAGCTTCACTTCTTTTAGTAAACGTCCGACTTAAAGTCACTTTTTGATCAAGTACCCGACATGACACCACCCCTAACCCTTTGACCACATTACCCTAGGAAGGAGAAAGATCCTTTGTGCATAAACATAAGGAATCCCATACCCCAAAAGTATACAGGACCCCTTACATTACAGTGATTTTCGGGGTGGCCCAAAAAAGGTCATGCCGAATGCCTACGCCCCATTGCGGGTTTGTGTCTAGATGTGTAGGAACTTGTGGTTGCTGGAACCCAAACTCCCAACCCTACCAGCCAGGGTTTAGGGTTTAGGGTTTGGGGAAGATCCTAGTTGACTGCTCTCAGGGAAAAGTGTTGCAGGAAATAAGGATAAAGTTGATATTATGTATAGTCAGCCGGATCTGCAGGTAAACTCTAAACACTAAACCCTACATCCTAAGCCCTACACCCCAGACATTGGACTCTAAACGCCCAAACCCTAGACCCCAAACAACCCTAAATCATAATCACAAGCCCGCAAACCCTAAACAACCCCAAGCTCCAGGCAACTGGATCTGAAACTCTAGCTTCCAGACACTCATCAGGGGCTTCGGGTTTAGGACTTGGGGCTAGGAGCATCCTGCCACATCACCGAAAACTGCACGGGCGTAGGGATCTTTGGTCCGCACCATGGCATTCGTCGGTCCAATATCACACAGGATGGCTCCACGGAGTTCCAGCGAGAGGAGCGTCGCCAGGAGGTAGTGTGCCATGTCACGC
>CAJNIZ010045366.1:30400-40435 GCA_905231905.1 Symbiodinium pilosum
CCCTAAACCCTAAACAGACCCCAAACCCTAAACAAACCCCAAACCCTAAACACTAAACAAACCCAAAACCCTAAACCCTAAACAAACCCCAAACACTAACCCCTAAACAAACCCCAAACCCTAAGCCCTAAACAAACCCCAAACCCTAAACAAACCCCAAACCCTAAACAAACCCCAAACCCTAAACCCTCAACAAACCCCAAACCCTAAACCCTAAACAAACCCCAAACCTTAAACCCTAAACAAACCCCAAACTCAAACTCCAAACAACCCCCAAACCCTAAACCCTAAACAAACCCCAAACCCTAAACCCTAAAAAAACCCCAAACCCTAAACAAACCCCAAACCCTAAACCCTAAACAAACCCCAAACCTTAAACCCCAAACAAACCCCAAACCCTAAACCCTAAACAAACCCCAAACTCAAACCCCAAACAACCCCCAAACCCTAAACCCTAAGCAAACCACAAACCCTAAACCCTAAACAAACCACAAACCCTAAACAAACCCCAAACCCTAAACCCCTAAACACACCCAAACCCTAAACCCCTAAACCCCAAACCCTAAACCCTAAACCCCCAAACACTCAACCCCAAACACTAAACCTTCTCAACTTAAACGCCTACACGCTGAAGCTGTCAACCCCACAGCCTCAACCGCCCATCCCAACACCTGGAGAGAGTCACGGAAACTTAGTAAGTAAGCTGAGGGTTTGGGATCTGGGTTTTAGGATTTAGGGCTCAGGGCATGGAAAGGAAAGCTTTGAAACGGAAACGTCCCTCTTCCTTAGGGTTCAGAGTCTAGGGGAAACTCGGCAAGTAATGGAGGAATGAAGAAGACGATGTGAGCTACTCCAGTTTCGAAGGCTTTGAATTGAGGTCAGCGGGAAAAAGTACATAAACCTAAAACTAGGTTGGCCCCTGAAACCCATTGAAACATGTATGTATAGGGTCCCCTATTAAAGCCATTAGGGAAACTATTAAATATCCCGGGGGGTACCCAGAAAAGCTGTACAATCCATATGAAAAAACAGCTCTACCCCATCCTTAGATATCCCGACCAAGTCTCCCTGACCCTCCAAGTAACACATCCGGCCTCCTGCTGGCCGCATTCCTGCAGCGACAGCCAAACTTTGACATAGGGCTTAAGGTTTAGGGTTTAGGGGCCCCCAGGGATATAATTTGATGATAAAGGGATCCAGCTTGGAAACCTAGTTCAAGTTCTAATTCTAGTGATCCGTACAGCTACTTTCGACCCCTGCACTAGCTAGCAATGAGCCAACAGTCGCAACTAGCCGCAGACGCATTATCCTAGTGCCAGTCATGCTGCTTTTTCTGGGGGGAGATGAGGGCTTCTAGAACAAAAAATCCCTTCAGAATCCTTGAGTGGAATTCCCGGAACCCCTGCCTGCTTTCTCTACTGGAGGAGCCCAGTTGCCATCATCACTAGGTTCGGGAATTCTCAAAAGGGAACGTTCCCATGAACAGTCCCGTGGTCCTAGCAAAAGGCTGGGATTATAAGAGGAGACAACGGTCCCCTACGAGGATTATGTAAGGATAGTTTCGAAATATTCACGTAGCTGCAGAGGCCACAGCAACTCCGTTCATCAGCTCCTGAAATAGAGGTTCTTGGCAAGAGCACACTTCGGACCCAGAACCACAACCCTCCATCGTCCCTAAATCCTAAACCCTGAAGAATTTCATAGAATATCATTTAAGCGACTCTGTTGGAGCTGTGATTGGATTTCATCTTTATTAATCTCGTAAACCCTCTTTAAACCTAAGACCCTAGAACCCCAAGCAGTATATACCCTACACCCCAAAACCTAGACCGGACTCAAAACCCCACTAAAAAAGGTAATTCTTGATTGTTATTAGGATTATACTCACCAGAAATTAATGATTATTGTGGAGGGCCCTATAGAAACCCTAAACTCTATGAACTCTAAAACACTTCTGGAGGCTGGAGGTTAAAGCCAAGCCAAGGGTCTCGGAGATCAGGATCAATGTCGTCCAGGGTTGCAAAGAGCCACTTGCCGAAAACAACAGCCTCAGTTGGGGTTTGGGGTTTGGGGCCCCCCTTAAGTAGACAGAATATAGCTTAGGGTCTATAACGGTCTATTATGATAAGATCCCCATATACCCCATATTCTCTCTACTCAAGGGGGACTATAGGGCTTAAGGTCTAGGAGCTTAGGGGTTTAGACAGGGTTTAGGGTTTGCGCCATTCGCCATCACGGTAAGTGTCCTTAAAGGGGCTTTCAGTAAGGAGCCTGCATAGTAACCCCTGGTGTCTCGGTAAGAGTTGCCGTAACCGGGAACCACGCAAATTCTAAAGGTTTAGGGCTTAGGGTGTAATGATTGTGAACATCCAGGCAATAGTCCAACTGTTCAGATGGACACCACTGAACACCCTGATAAGGATTGAACACATTCGCTTCCACAAAATGCGATAACACATGACAATACAAAAAAGATCAATAAAGATACTTCATGAGAAAAGCAAATAATAGCGGCAGCAAATGCTTATAACAACAGATGCTACTTTGGATGGAAGAAATCTTGCACAACCTATAGACCCTATGCCTTAGGAATTACACTAGATAAGGATTCTCAAGTGGTGCAAGATGTCCTCCATCCACCCTAAGCCCTAAACTCTAAACCTAAACGGCTAAGGATTTTTAGGGTGTTGGGTACTACCACGATCTGCTGGGACCGACCTCATCTACATTTTTCTCACTTTGTGGAGCCCCGTCATCTTGCAAGGCGCGCCAGCAAGAAGGAACAACCCGAAACCCTCAAACCTACTGGGCTGCTGTGCAGGAACTCAGACTGAGCTGCTATATTGGGGAAACCGTATTGTTCTACTGTATACCAGTTCTATGGGAGCTTACAATAAGTTCCTCACAAGCAACCCTAAAACCTCAGCCTTAAGCCCTATACTTTGCTCGCGAAAGAAGAACCTTCAGATTCGCCTGCAGATTCAGACTCAAGCTTAATCCTAGGTTGATGCATGAGGGGCCTAAATGGTAGCTGGCAAGTATTCATTCTTCTTATTTGAACCCAGGATGGGAGGCTCGATGTACAGGCTCCGCATACACAGGAAAAAGCTGGGGTCAAAGGCCTTCATGTGCAGTTATAGCGGGGCAGTCCAAGTCTTAGTGAACTTCGCAACTGAACTTGCAATGGCTGCGTGGCCTACAAGCGTAACCTGTAATTACAGCCTACACCCTGACAACCCCCAAGCCAAGGAACTCCAAGGTGGACCAGCAAGAGGTCAACCCTAAACCCTGAACCCTTGATTCTGAACCCAGAACCGTAAACTTTAAACCCTAAACCCCTAAATCCCTAAACCCCTAAATCCCTAAACCCCTTAACCCCTAAACCCTAAACCCCTAAACCCTTAACCCCTAAACCCTTAACCCGGACCACGTGCTTGCAAGGCTGGCGACGTGGCGTGGCCGAAGCGGTGGCGCCCCCGACTCCCTGGGCAGCAACCGCTCAAGCCCCCGCTTTACTGGGTTGCTGTTAAGGAACTTAAGTTAAGTTACCATAATGGGCATATATAGTAAATAATAGGGTTTCCCCAATATAGTAACTTAATTTAAGTTCCTTAACAGCAACCCGCTTCAGGCTCAGGGTTTTGGGATTCAGGGTTTAGGGGTGAAAGGTGTACGGTTTAGGGGTTTAGGGTCTAGTGGTTTTGGGTCTGGAGTTTAGGCTTCAGGGGTGGAAGGTGCAGGGTTGGGGTTTAGGCTTGGGGGGTTTAGGCTTTAAAGGTGGAAGGTGTAGGGTTAGGGTTTAGAGTTTAGGGGTGTAGGGCCTAGGGTTCAGGGCGTGGGGTCTGGAGTTTAGGGTTTAGGGTGACAGTTTTGGTTTTGACGGTTGGGGAGTTTAGGGCTTGGGATCCCTTCCTGATGCTACGAGTCCCTGATTAGATGATCTCTTAGAATGTCCAACTACTCCCTTCTCCGCATTCTATATGAGTCATAATCCAAAATCCTAGCATCCCCCGCAACCACCCCTACAATAGTCCCCTATATTCCCATATTTAACTCCCTTTAAGAAGCTTAGACCCTAAAGCCTACACCCTATACTTGGAAGGTCAGGGGGGTTAGGTAGGTAAAGAACCCTTGTACCCCATATAGTAACCCTAATTATCCCCATTATTAACCCACTTACTAAGCCCCCTTGACCCTCCAAGTAGGGTTTAGGGTTTAGGATACCAAGGACTCCCACATGGTTCATTGTTTGGGATTGTTCTGGTTTTTTTTGTTCAGGCATTATGATAGACTACCCAAAAAGGGACTACACTGGAGGTTTTGGGTAAATCCTAATCCCTAAACGCCTGCATTGGGCACTACACCTATACTAGGAATGCTCATGCCACATTCGGCCCTAAAGTCTGTAAACATTACCTACATTTGGGCGCTGCCTACACAGAGCCCTCTAAACTCCGCAAATAATGCCTACGTTGAAACCTAACGTCTATGAACATCATGTACATGCGGCCTGAGGGCTATAACTATTCCTTACATTGGGACCTAAACTCTATAAGCAGTATCGGAATTCTGCCACCACGTCTAAGCTATAAACATTACCGACGGTGGTCTATTCAAAGCCTGAGGGTTCATGCTGGTTGTGTTCACAAAGCCGGGATGCTGCTTCGACGGTTCGGCTGCGGAAGGTTTACTCGCGTTTGGACTCTAAGTTCCCCGAAGCCCTGGTAGAATCGAATTTGACCTGGTCCAGAGAATTATTTATGCTTAACGAAAAACATGTTCAAGGAACTTCTTGGGGAGCTGGCTAAAGTCACACCTGTGGTAATGTGCGGTACATAAACCCCCATAATGGTCCGTCCAACTTGAGGGTCCAAGGAGCTTGGGGTCTAAGGTGTAGAGTTCAGGGTTTCAATACTTACAACTGGGCTGAAAACCCTTACTTACAATCCCCCTCGAGTACCTGAACTAAGATATTAAATTCCATGCACCTTTCAAGACTGAACGGACATGATGAAAAAACCCTGAGAGGCTAAACCCTGATCTTCTAAACCTCAAAGCGTGAACCCCAAAACCCTCAACCCCCAAGCCCTAAAACCTAAGCCCCTACACCCTCAACCCCTAAGACCTAAAACCTAAACCCCTAAACCCTAAATTCCAAAGCTCTAAAACCTAAACCTCTAAACCTAAACCCCAACCCTCAACTCTCAACCCCAAAGCTGCAATCAAGGACACGCAAGAATATGAGCTATAGTCGAAGCTCTTAGTATCCCCTTTAATACCCCTCATAATACTCCCCTATGTAATCCCCTATGTAATCCCCCTCTAAGGAGTTTAGACCCCAAACCCTAAACTTCCCTAAACCCTATATAATCCCTTATATAATCCTTCTTTAAGGACTTTAGACTGTAACTCCTAAACCCTGAACCCTAAACCCTAAACCCTTATATCCAGGGAGGCCGAGTCCCAGCCTTGCCACACCTACATGGTCTAGGGGTTTAGGGTCTAATTAGGGTTTGGGTTTAGGGATTGGGGTCTTAAGTGTTTGGGGTCTAGTCTTTAAGGGGTTTCGTGCTTTAGGGGTTAGACTTCAGGCGTTTAGGCTTTCGGGCTTAGGCCTCTCGAAGTAGGGTTTAGGGCTTTGCCGTTAGAGTTTTAGGGTCTAGAGTTTAGAGTGTAAAGTTTTTCGGGTAGCCCTAAGCCCTAAGCCCTAAATAGTAGTTTCCACTGAATTTTCCATTATCCCCATATAACCCCAACATAACACCCTAAATCCTAAACCCTAAACCCAGGGGTTTTAGGGCTTTGGGTTTGCCACAGCCCAGCGCCTCGAGACGGGGAGGTGACCTTCGCGATCCAGGCTCAGGCAGAAGCAGGCACCCTGCAGAGGGTTTAGGGTTTAGGATTTAGGGTTTAGGGTTTAGGGTGATATAGGGGATAATGGAAAAGAAAATGGAAACTACTGTATTGATCTGTATTATGTTGGGGTTATATAGGTATAATGGAAAAGCAAATGGAAACTACTATATTATGTTATCACGTGGGATTAGGTTTTAGGGTCTAGGGCTTGAGGATTATAAGGATTGGGGTTTAGGGTTTTAGGGCTGAGGGAGACTTAATGGATGATGAAATGGAAGCTGGAGGGGGTTATTATAAGGATTGGGATTGGGGTTATAAGTATACTTACGAAGTCCCCCAGACCCTTCAAGCGCGGTCTAAAGTCGGCAGGCGATCCCTTGTTGTCAAAACATTCTACGCGTGTGATGTTGAGGGTATGTCAGTCCTGCGCTACGTAATGAAAGGTGGCAAGCTTCACGCCGCATCTCCGTCGCTAGGATCGGGCTTATCAAAAAACATGCCTCACTCCTGAGTGGCACCAGCAATCTTATCAGCGTTTCTGTGGGTCCTGCGCATCATGGCCTCCACCAAACTATCGCCCTCACACTTGGGCAATTACTACATAGTTGGTGGACAGTGCTACGCAGAGCCTAAGTCAAGATACATTGCGCCATGAAAAAGTTCGTTGATGCTGCGGCATTGGCTCCATAGGAGTGGAGCTTCTGGGGGGGGTTCTGAGGCTTAGGGCTTCGGAATGGGCAATTGAATGGAACCCTAGGTCCCTCTAATGGGGTACCCTCTCGGCATACAGCACCCAAATAGTGGAGAATCAAATGCAAAATGACATGGAAGCTACCAGAACAGTTTAAAGTAATTAGTGTTTCGGGCTCGCCAAGTATACTACGAAACACTCGTGTTTTCTATACTAGTACTGACAAGGGATAATAGGATCTTACCTGAGTTGCAAGCTCAGGCTCTGTTCCTAGCTGGAGGTAGAAGTAGGGTATGTATAGATGGTTAAAGAGAAATGTCAAGGTTTTCTAGCCATCTGCAAGTACACGTAAACCTTCCAGCATGGAATGCCCCCAAGTGGTTGAACTCAACTCGCTACTTTCAGGTTCAAGGTAAGTATAACAAACAATAGGTCGTACCCGACCCAGTTAGTAGGGATGTAACAACTGGCTACCCGCCTCTAAACAGGCCTCCATGGTTAGACACCACAAACCCTACAGCCCAAACCCTAACTCCTACACCCTAAACCCTTCATGCTACACCCTAAACCCTAACTCCTACACCCTAAACCCTAAACCCTACACCCTAAACCCTAAATGCTACACCCTAAACCCTAAATCCTACACCCTAAACCCTAACTCCTACACCCTAAACCCTAACTCCTACACCCGAAACCCCAAACCCTGAATCCCAAACCCTAAACCCTAAATCCCAAACCCTAACATAAATCCCAAGCCCTACACCCTAAATCCCAAACCCGAAACCCGAAATCCCAAACCCTAAACCCTAAATCCTGAGCCTCTAGTTATAAAAATCCTAAGAAGTCAGCCTCGGCCGTAGCAGCAAGGTACACCTTCAATATTTTTCAGGGTTTAGGGTTTAGGGTTTAGGGCTTAGGGTTTAGGGTGTAGGGTTTAGGGTTTAGGGTTTGGGGGGGTTTCACGTTTGTACCCCTAGGGTTGTACTCCTGCATTTGGGGATCCTTTAAAGGGACCCTAGCAAACTAGATTGGCTAATACAGCATTGGCTGATACATGGGCTATATTCGGGCAATTATGGGGAAACCCATTCAGGGGTACGGCCTTACTCGGGCCGTTCTTATCCTAAGCCCTACGCATGCTTACTAGTGTAGTTTAGGGTTTAGGGTTTGGGGTTTAGGTTTTAGAGTTTGGGATTAGGGGCCTATCTTTTTACGGTAGTTCTTCGGGTACATTACGAAATGTTTCTGTAAGGCTTATCAAGAAAAGAATACATGCAACTACTCAGGCTTCTGCGTAATGCACAATACATCCAAATTAGGGAACCCTCAACCCTGAACCCCTAAACCTCCCCAAACACTGGAGTCTAAACAATTCTGAGCCTAAACCCTAATCATTCCTGAGCCCTATCCATCCCTGAGTTAACCTTAAACCCTAAACCCAAACCTTTAAATGAGCTACAGTCTTAAGTCCTGGTATCCCCCTTAGTATCCCCTATAGTACTCCCCTATATAATCCCCTATATAACCCCCTTTGAGGAGTTTAGATTAACCCTAAACCCTAAACCCAAACCTTTCAATTGGTATTTGGCTTCGAGAAATTCTTGAGGCCGAGGAACTCCTTCCCTGTCAGCATCATCCTCGGCCTCAAACAGGCTTAGGTTTTTTGGATTTGAGGGTTTAGGGTTTGGGGTTTAGGGTTTAGGATTTAGTTTTTTGGATTTAGGGCAGTTTAGGGTTTAGGATCTAGGGTCCAGGGTTTAGGGTTCTAGGGTTTAGGATCTAGGGTTTAGGATTTTAGGATTTAAGATTGAGGACTTAGGATCTAGGGTTTAGGCTTAGGGTCTAGGATTTTAGGGTTTAGGGTTTAGGATCTCGGGTTTACGGTTGAGGATTTTAGGATTTAGGGTTTGGGATCTAGGGTTTAGGATTTTAGGATTTAAGATTTGGGACTTAGGATCTAGGGTTTAGGATTTGAGGCTGGTTTAGGGTTTAGGATTTAAGGTTTAGGGTTGAGGATTTGGGGGTCAGGGTTTAGGATCGAGGGTTTATGGTTCAGGCTTTAGGGCTTAGGCTTTCGGACAGAAAGAAGCCCCGCAAAAGGGGCCCTGCCAAGCCTGCTGTCCTGTTAAGAAGGGTTTAGGGTTTAGGATATGCACCAGAAACCCCAAACCATAAACCCTCAAGCACATGTGCACTTGTCAGTACTTAGGGTTCCCAAATTTCCGTAATCTCAAAATTCACATTTCCAAAATTGCAAAAGTAAAATCACCCCCTGCCCTCCAAAACAAAAAAACCTAAGTAATGGTAATAAATCCTAAGCCCTGAACCCTAAACCTTAAACCTGTTACACTTCTTGATTTGTGTTCATTTGGGGAAAGGTGGGGTTTTGGGCTTAGGGCTTCGGGTGGCTTTGGGTCTAGGCGTTGGAGTTTAGGGCTTAGAGTTTACGGCTTTGGCTTTAGGTTATGGACAAGCAAAAACACCTGAAACCCTAGACCCTGAACCCCTGAACCCTACACCCCAAACCCTAAATCTCAAACCCTCAACCTGGTCTGGATGTTTAGTTTAAGTTTCTCTGATCAGCCTCCCTGAGCCAAGGTAAGCGCGCATGTTCTGAAGCATACCATGGCTCTTAACCACCGTTTCTCTGAGCTTTACGAAGTTGATAAATCCAGCAGTAGTTATATATAGTCCCCCTTAAGTAGATAGAATATGGCTTTGCGTATGGTATGATAAGATCCCCATATACACCATATTCTATCTACTTGAGGGGGACTATATACCCTAAACCCCAAACCCTAATCCCGAAACCCTCAACCCTATATATTCTATCGACTTAAGTAACCCTAAACCGTAAACCCGGACTAAAAGCCTTAAACTTCAAATCTGATAGGCTCTTCCTGAACTTCAGGGACCCGCGCTTCTTTTAGGGTTTAGGGCTTAGGGTCCAGTACTTCCTTCTTGCCATGCCCTAGGGCTCCCAGTTACCTAAATAATCGCTTCCCCCTAATAATAAACGACGTCCCCCCCCCTAATAATAAATGTTCCGGGTGGTCAAAAATTTATTATTATTAGGGGGGGAATATTTATTGAAAGGATTTGGTAGGGCCGCCTTTAAATTCCTTTTAAAATCAATTAAAATCGACTTAAGATCCCGTTAGAATCAATTGAATTTTAATTAAGATTTCCCCTAAAATCAATTAAAATCGAGCTCAAATCCCGTTAGAATCAATTGAAATTTAATTAAGATTTCCCTTAAAATCAATTAAAATCGAACTCAAATTCCGTTAGAATCAATTGAAGTTTAATTAAAATTCCTCTTAAAATCAATTAGAATCGAATTAAGATCCCGTTGGAATCAATTGAAATTTGATTAAAATTCCTTTTAAAACCAATTAGAACCGAATTAAAATCCCGTTAGAATCAATTGAAGTTTAATTAAAATTCCTTTTAAAATCAATTAAAATCGAATTAAGATCCCGTTGGAA